>CAMOHE010041021.1:0-29105 GCA_946598075.1 Artocarpus hirsutus | reverse complement strand
CCGGATTCAAAGGATCGGCAGGCCGGATTCAAAGGATCGGCAGGCCGGGTTCATCCGACCGGCAGGCCGAACCTGGAGATGTTCGGCCGACTGAACCTGTTCCTCCGACAGGCCGAACTGTGCAGTCTGGTAGGCCGAACTAGGGGAACCGGCAGGCCGACCGAGCAAGGAGAAATTTTGTGATTTTCACCCGTTTTAAACTGTTTTGAACCCTGATTTAAATTTCAACTTTGTACAATGATTTTATAAACCCAAATGGCACATTAGGACACCATGAGATGATTTAGTATCATAGGATATCTCGGGTTAGATGCTAATAAGCTAAGTTACTATGCATTTAGGATTTGTGCGTGGATCCGCGGAGCTAACGTATAGCGGACCGGGATTACGGTGTGAGACACCGGTACGAATATTGAGGTAGGACTTTTACCCCTTCTTTGATAGCCATTTTTAAATACTTTGGCCTCAAATGGATTTTTACGAAAATGTTTTTCAAATGACTTGTTGATAAAGGATTTTTATTATCTGTTTTCTGAAACAACAGATTGAGATGGATTTTATAATAAATCTCATAATGAATATAAATGATTATATCTAGTAAAAAAGAGATTTTATGAATCAAAGAGATATATATGTATATATATTTTAGGGCATGATGCCATTTCAGAGATCGGGTTGTGTAGTGAACAACCTTGGGGGTAGGTCTTGAAACCCAGCTGGGCCACTACGGTGGTGAGTCATGTATGGTTTGCCCAGGAAAGGAAGACGATATTCTTTCTGGTTAATTTGTTTGAATTATTTTTGGAAGATAATATTTTATTTAATTTCACATTTAATTATTTATTCGTTGATTGTTCCAGTTCATTTTTATATGTTTATTTGATTTATGCAAATTCTTTTAAAGTTGAATAATTTTCAAATATAGTCCTACTGAGCCTTTCGCTCACATTTTATCTGTTTTAAAATCTTAACCCTAGGTGATTATCAGCATAGGATTGGAGAGGAGTCCGCTGACCGGACTTACGACCCGTAGAAGAATTTGGTAGGTTAAATTACAATTCAAGGCATGTAAGACTTTAACTTCTCTTTTATTCTAGACTGTGGTTGTATCATAATATTGTCAGTACCATATGTGTGTGCACAATATGTGGGCTAGTGAGACTCATATGCGTTCCACCCCATAATTAATTATTTTAATGTTATTTCTATTTGTTTAATTATTATGATGATTCATTTATTTCTTTAACTTTTCTATTCAAACGATTTTAAAATTATCACCTTTTTATTTATAAATTTCATTCTAAAATCCTATTTTTAACCAAATCTTTACTTAATTAATTTAATTAAACCACCACGTCACCTCCCGTACTCCGGGGCGTGACAATTAATCTCGCTTATCTTATTGTGTGTATGTAGTGTGACATGTTACTACATAGCATCACAATTATATGAATCATAAACCATAAACCGTAAAATACTTAACTTGAAAGTGACTAAACAATATAATTTTATTATTGCATCTATCACATATCAATCATGACATAATCACAACATAGCAAGAGATAGCATCATATAAACATAATATTTCATAATCATATCATAACATAACAACACATCATAACATAACACAATGTGAAAAATCATTGATCATGCAATTTCATAAATTTTTTTATTAAAACATGTAAAACAATTATTTAAAAATTGTTCATACTATGGACTAGATTCCTATTTACCTAAACATTGAGCTGAACATGTCCAGTTGTATCTCATCGATCTTACAATCTAGGAAACATCCATACAGTGGTCTTAGAGTGACCGTGGGTGTCTAAGATTGCTTCCTAAAAATCACACATTGTTGGAAATGTTATTCTGGGCTTCGTTACTGCAATCTGCATTGCCTCGATCCATGTGCAGTCGGTACTGGTCGAACCATCATGTCCAGAACATCAAAACGAGTCTGGAAGTGGTCTTGGATCATTGATCGGAGGTCCAAATCACAGAACCCGACACTCACCAAAGCCCGGCCACCTACGGTGGCGTATCCAGTGGCTAGACTAAGCTGCAAATTCAGCTCCCCCTAGTTTTTGGCCTTTTGAGTTAATTGGTGGCCTCAATTTTAATAGATTCAGCCTTTAACTGCTCAGATTGGAGACTCATCGGTAACGTAAAAAAGGAAACTCTGATCTTTTAACTCCCATAAAGGAACCCCAAAATTGATTTGTAGGTTTTGTTCATCATGTCATTTTGAGTGTTTTTCTGATGTCAATTTGAGTCGACATTGTTGGAATCGAAGAGCCTCAACCTAACCATGGTGGTGCACAATGGCGTGATGCAAAATTTGATGAACAACCATCGTTTTGTGAAGTTGGTGGAGGCTTCTTGCTCCTCGTCAAGCTCTGGTTCGAACGGCACTAGTTGGATGCCTTGTCATCGTGTGGATAGTCAAAACGATGAAGGTCACAACAACTCAAATGGAGGTTCATCGTTCTTCACTGTATTGTGGTGGATCTGCCTAGTTTTGGTATATATCTTCATTGTAGGGTTCCTTTGAGTCTTTTGGGATGGGTGGTGTTTATCACCTCCTTTGGCGGCACATGGTTCTTTAGTGGCAAGGTGGTGCATGATGGCGGCACACAAGCGAAGCTCTTTAGTGACTATTGAAGGGAACTAGGCATGGATCATATTCTACTCATTACGGTGGTCATGTATAAACAAGAATCACATTGATCGGATAGCGAACAACGAATATATCTCGCTAGAAAATTTTGGGGTTTTTTCAAAACTTTAAGTGGAGAGTGTTGGCTACTCAAGTGGAGTCACGGTCGACACAGCACAACATTGGAACCAACTCATCGAGATCTTCATGTTGGTGCTAGAGGTGTTGAAACCGGCACTGAATTCTACACCAGGGTTGGAGGAGAGGGAGTAGAGAGAGAAAGTGAGAGCTAATTTTCTATTGGCTGAAATTTTTATGTCCATAATTTAAAATTTGAACTTAGCAAAATTTCATGCTTTATACGTATAACCCAAATTGATTAATAATAAAAGTCGTTTATGGGTCCGTATCCAATTTATGGATACTTTTCAACTTTTCTTAATCACATTACGGATTTGAAAGTAATCCATTTGTGATATTGCATTGCCTTAAAGGCATGTCATTGTTTGTGGATTCTATTAACATTCTTTGTTTTTACTATTATTATGACTATTGTTATTATTATTACTACAATAATAATAAACTTTATGTAAGTACTAACGTGTATAATAACTAACTGTATACATATAGGATATTGTCAATTCTTGAATTTTCAATAATTCTTATGTATAATAACTACTAACGTGTATAATAACAAGTCATAATATGTGAGAGAGAGTAGAGAGAGAAAGTGAGAGTTAATTTTCTATTGGCTGCAATTTTTGTGTCCATTTATTTATAAACAATGAGTCCTCATAGTCTAATATGTGCCGCCTCGGGGTGATAAAATTTATTCCGTGAACTTGAAATTTCTATAAACATAACTATACTTTTTTTATAAGCTATAATATTTTTTCTCTTTAAAAATAATTACATAAATTCTAATTCTCTTACTATATTATTGTCTTATTAAAATCTCCATACCGTCATAAAATTATTTTCATGAATTTGCTCATACTTTATGGATTTCATGATTTTGTTATGAAATTATAAACCGTAACACTTTGGTCTTTAAAATCCATGATTAATCATTTTTAGCATATATATATGTATATATATTTTTCTCAAAATAATATTCGATATTTAAGATTTTTTTATCAAAACTTAAAAATTGATTTCTTGATAAAAATAATATTTTGTAAATTTTAAAATTTTAAAATGCTAACATATATTTTCATTATAATTGTCTTCTTTTATTAGCTATATTTTCATACTCAATATGCAAACATATTTAGACTTCTATTTTTATCATAAAAATAATAGTCATAATTTATAAAGTTTTTCGTAAATTAAATTGACTATAAGTCAATTTAATTTAAATTTTGAACTTAGCAAAATTTTGTGCTTTATAGGTATAACCGAAATTGATTTATAATAAAAGCCGTTTATGGGTCCGTATCCAATTTATGGATACTCTTAAACTTTTCTTAATCACATTATGGATTTGAAAGTAATCTATTTGTGATATTGCATTGCCTTAAAGGCATGTCATTGTTTGTGGATTCTATTAACATTCTTTGTTTTTACTATTATTATGACTATTGTTATTATTATTACTACAATAATAATAAACTTTATGTAACTACTAACGTGTATAATAACTAACTGTATACATATAGGATATTGTCAATTCTTCAATTTTCAATAATTCTTATGACTTACAAATTTTTATCATGATTAATGATTTTATTAAAATCTAGATCGATCTTATATTCATAAACTTTATGCTCTCCATTTTCTAAATTATGGTATTGAGCTGTTTGATTACTATGTTCTAGATCTTTTTTGTTAAACTGACATCTTATAGGAATTTTGTATAATTATATTGAGTCAGAAATTTGTTTTTATCGATTCATCTCAATTTAAATATTCTAATTGAGATTTTTATAAAGGTCCTTACTTTGACTTGTACATAGCGTTATTGAATCATAAAAGCTTAATTTAACACATCAAATAATTATTTTAATTATCCAAGTGTACTATCATAACATTTATTTTGTTATATGTTTCATACATGAAGCACATTAAATTGGGCTATTCTAATATTGTTTGTTGCTAAAGTCTTATAATTATTAAGACTCTCCAAAATGAGTGTTAAGTAGAAAATTCATGATTATAAATTGTAGTTATGTTACGATTTAAACTTGTTAGTTTCCCAGGTGTTACAAAAGATTTCTAACCTTAAATTGATTTCTTACGGAAAATTGAACTTATTAGCTCTAAACCTATATTTCTTATAGACTTAACGCTGTAGTTATGGACAAATCCTTAATTGATTATGTTTATTAATTTATGGATTTTTTCGATCATTACATAGGGTTTCTTCAAAAAAAAATTCTATTAAAAGGCATTTAGTATGCAATAATCAGGAAACAGATCTTTCGATGGTACAAACAGATCTTTGGTAAAATTGCTAAAATAGATCTTTCAGTTGGTATTAGAGTGGTTCATTATCCATTTTTTGGTGAGATTTTGGGACAAGATCTATATTTCAGGTATGGATTTAAAAAGAGATGGTGGTTTAATCACAAAACCACCACTTTTGGATGGTACAAGCTATTTATATTGTAAAGCATGCATCATGGGATTCATCAAGGCAATTGATGAGAAAGCATGGTGTTCAATCCTCACAGGCTGGGATCATCCTGCTATTGTTGATAAAACAACTCTCAAGCCAAAGAATCATGGTCGAAAGATAAAGTGAAAGTTGCTAATTATAGTTCGAAAGTCCTTAATACCATATTAAGTGTCGTAGACTTGAAATAGCATATTAAAGAAATGTGGAATATTCTTCAAACCGCACACGAAGGAACTATTGTTCTTAAGGTTTCTAAACTACCTTAAATTCCTATTACCATATCTAATTAACATACCATTAAATTCACAAAAATCTAAAGGCACAAAATATAACAATTGTGGATTTCTGTCAATACTATGAAAATCTCTCTTTACCATTTTAGATTTAATTTAAATTTTCACATTTTTTTTAAATTGATTAAGATCACAAGAAATTAATCCACATTTAATCATTCATTTCATAGTGTTTATTCCAATATGTGCTAATCTACCATGCCAAAGAGAAACGGCATCAAGCATATAAGCAGAACCAATATTCTTATTATTAAAATAGATGATATATTCTAATCACGTTTTTCTTATTTTATAATTAAATGATAGTCCTTAACTATACCCTTTATAAATACCTGCCACTTTTTAGAAAGGTTATAACCAAGAGGAGCAACTAACGCTTTAAGAAAAGCGTATTTTTTGTACGTGTTTTAAGTTTTCATTATAGATTTCCAACAGTTTTTGCATGTTACATTGTAAAGCAAAGGTAGACTACAGTATAAAGCTTGCACATGTTATAGTAAATTCGTTTTAACTCTTGATTCTAACTGTATTGTCAAACAAACTCTGAGATGTTTTTAACGGTTTTGATATGTTAGAGCAATTTTTGAGAGTGAGTTAGAACTGAAAGGACTATAACATGTGAGAACTTTACATTGTTAGAGTTGGAATTGAGTTTGTCAAGTATCTTATTAAATTAAGGTATAAATAAGGGAATTCATGAAAATAATAAACCTTGCATTAATGCAAAACGGAACCCACTATCAACAGCTGAGATGACCTCAATTTTTAGTGAACGGTTAGGGATGGACCATTGACTGTGTCCTTTCTCTTTCATTGGCTGCTTGCATATATTCAATTCCATTCGATAAGAGGTCCAATCTCGTTGTCGGAACAGTGTGACTTGTGAGGGAGCAGGTGGTTACAAAAACAAGGGACAAAAATGGTTTTGTGTTGCGGAAAAAGCCGAAAACATTTCTAAAATTTTTACCTAAAAAGTATGTAAAAATATTTTTAAGATGTTTGATGAGACAATAGAAAGCCATTAGCTGTTATATAATAAAAAAAAAAAAAACAAAAAATTAATACCACGGAAGACTCATAAGTTTACCGTTCAAGAGTTTTGAGTTTTTATTTTAAAAAAACCATACCGGCCAACGTGTTGAGTGCGGTGGGCTCCATTTTCGCAAGATTTCTTTTCGCGCAGCATGAAACTTGGGTTTTAACACAAAACAAACACACCAAAGGTTCCAAGGATTTATGAAAATAAACGAGAAAACAACATGGTACCCACTATCGACGGCTGAGATAAACTCAATTTTAGTGAACGGCTACTGATGGACCGTTGACTGTTCCCTTTCTTGTCAGTGGTTCCCTCCATAGATAATCTTCCCAAAAAAAAAGCCTATAAACCTTTTTGTTAGGCAAGCCCGGCCCCTTGTGTTGTCGTTCTACGGTAGGTAAAAATTTTGCTGATTATCAGAAAGGTTTTAGGATTTGTACTTGGTATATTTCATGGTGAATCGATCGATCGATCAAGAAGCGGGAAAGAATTGTTGCTGTTGCTGGCTAGTTTAGAAGAGAGTGGTGGATTTGTGGATAAAATAGCAAGCATGGCTTTTGCGGCTTCTTCTGATTCTGTTTCATCATCTAATATTGTTAATCATGAATTTGATGTTTATGTAAGCTTCAGAGGCGAGGACACTCGTCAGAGCTTTGTTAGTCATCTTTATGAGGCTTTACGCCGAAAGAAAATTCGGGTCTGCCTTGACGAGTCACTTGGGAGGGGAGATGAAATATCTTCTTCGCTTTTTGGGGCAATTGAGAAATCAAGAATTTCATTGGTTCTTCTGTCAGAAAATTACGCTTTTTCGAGGTGGTGCTTGGATGAACTTGTGCACATACTCAACTGCAGCAAAAAATTTGGTCAATTTGTTATACCCATATTTTACTACATAGAACCATCCGATGTACGGAAGCAAAGAGGGCCGTATGCAACCGCATTTGCGGAGCTAGAACGACGCTTTGGTGAAAACAAGGTCCAGCAGTGGAGGGAGGCTTTGACAACAGTAGCCAATATATCTGGCTGGGATTCACAAGGCATCAGGTAAGGTTACTTCTTTTAACTTTAATAATAATAATATTATTATTATTATGATTATTTTGCATCATTTGATTGTTCTTCCTTTAACAATATTTTGTGTAGGCCCGAGTCCAGATTAGTTGACTCAATTGTCAAACACATTTTGAAGATGTTGAATTCTTTAGTGTCAACACAGGACTACGTACACCTAGTTGGAATTGAAAAACAAATTGAGAAAATTAGATCGTTGTTGTGCCTTGAATCACCAGGTGTTCGCATTGTTGGCATTTGGGGCATGCTTGGTATCGGTAAGACGGAGCTTGCTAGGGTTGTATTCACGCAGCTCATTCATCAATTTGAAGGTGGCTACTTTCTTGAAAACGTCAATGAGTCAGTCATGAAACATGGATCAACTCACCTAAAACAAGAGCTTTTTGCTGGGCTATTGGAGGAAGAGAAAGTTGATCTATTGAGACATGGGTTCGTAATCGAAAGACTTCGTCACACAAAAGTCCTTGTTGTTCTTGATGATGTGAGTGATTATGAGATATTATATGATTTGGTTGGAGATCATGTCACTTCTCTTGGAGCTGGGAGTAGAGTGATTGTCACAACGAGAGACATTCAAGTTCTTAAGCTTTGCAATGTTGATGCGATATATCAGGTGAAGGGATTAGCTTATAAGGAAGCTCTACTGCTTTTTTCTTCATGTGCTTTTCGGAGAAATTCAATCCCTGAAGATTATGTAAAGCTATCAGAGAGAGTAATAAGTTTTGCTAAAGGGAATCCATTGTTTCTTAAGCAGTTAGGTAATTACCTTTATGAGCAGAGATTGACTGAAATACGGGACAATGATGAATTGACTGATTTAAAAAGATTAGAAGCCCAATATGCAGGGAAGAGTCATGAATTGATTGAATCAAAACTATTGCTGGATTGGTTTTTCACAAACTTAAGTGTTGAGGAGCAACAAATGTTTCTTTACGTTGCCTGCTTTTACAAAGGAGAGGACGTAAATTTCGTAGAGAAAATACTAGACAACTGCGGTGTCTCGGCAAACAAGGGATCAATAAAGATTCTGATTGAAACCTCATTGATAGCTGTCAGAAATGGAAAAATACATATGGATGATATCATACAAAGCATGGGTCTCGAAATTATTCGTAAAGCATGCATCAAAGAGATTGAAAGTCTCAAGGGATTGTGGAATGCAGAGGATGCCAATCGCATGATGGAAACTGAAACAGTAAGGGCCAATGCATCAAGTGTTATTTATTTATTTATTTAAGAATTTAAAAAGCAGGTAGCTGTGTACAAATCTCTCGGGCCATGCATACACATATATTTATTCTCTTCACGTCATACATAAGTTTTACAATCACTGAATATTTGTTTTATCATGTTCAGATAGACTCTTTCTTGAGTTCAAAGATAAGAAATGCTTATAATTTCTTTCAATTTGTGAATTTGCAGCGTCTAAAAATGGCTTCCTCTACTTACGCAACTCCAACTGCGTATGATGTCTTTCTCAATTTTGAAGGTGTGGAGACCCGTGACAGGTTTATTAGCTATCTTTACGTCGCTTTATGTCAAGAGAAAATAAAGACATATGTAGATTTTACGCTTGATAGAGGACACGGAATTTCACCTACAACTTTGACAGCAATTCAACAATCAAAGCTTGCAGTTGTCATTTTCTCGGAAAGCTACGCTTCTTCCTCATGGTGCTTAGATGAACTTGTCCATGTATTCCAATGCCAAAGGGGAAAGGGACAACTCATTTTACCTGTGTTTTATGATATTGATCCCTTGCTTGTGCAACAACAAGAAGGAAGTTATTCAACGACTTTTTCTGCATTAGAAGAACGTTTCAAGGACAGGATTGACAAAGTGCATCAATGGAGGAGCGCTTTGACAAGAGCAGCCAATCTACCCGGGTTAAATTCACGAGTCATCGGGTAATTATAAGCCTCTATCACTTCCTTTTAATTCTGGGTGAACAAGTATATGATCAGTACATCTATGTGTGGAAACAAATCCAGCTAACTAGAGGTTCCAGGTGATTATTGTTGGAAATTTTGCATAAAAATCGTTGACTCAAGCTGCCCTATACAAAAATCATGGTAGGATGAATGTATCTATTTGGCTATAAAACTCAGGATGGACAAGCATATCCAAAAATAATCTTGAGCATCAACCAAGCGATTTTCCTTGCTATTCTCCTTCCCATGACTAGTGTGTGTGTGTGGGCAGACGTCATGGAATTCTCAGTCTCTGAATCCTGAGTAACGTCCATTTATAGCAACTTCTTCCAACCACAATTGCTCTAGAACTTCCAAGTGTTGATGGGAGTGCACAAAATTCTCTAAGGTGTACAAAATTAGTCTAAAGAAAATATGATGCACCTAAAATCCTTATATAGATGCACCAGGAGCAATTTCAGTTTGACTCAGACTGTAGGAAAATTTTTTCTCTCTGCTTTTCCTGTGTGGCACCTACTGTTGAAGACATCATAAAATAATTTCTTTAATTAAATAATCTCAATCTAGTAATAATCTCATTAAATATTTTGTGATAGTACTTTTTTTCCAATAGAATTATAATCAAATAAATTATCCCATTAGGAATCTAAATTAATGATTATACTCTCTATGATTGATTAATTGTCTAAAACCTAATTCAAATAGTGATCTCATACTTGTATAATTTTTCCCATTTTTGAAACCATAATCAATTATTTATTAAACTGATTATAATCAATTAGTTCAAAAGGATTTTCCAAAATTAATAATTATTCCACTTCTTGAATAATAAAGTAATTATTGTTGAAAAAACCCTTGTGTTATGCGTCCATTGTCTCAAGAGGGACTGTCCGCTGTTAAAGTCCCCTCCCGAGACCTAGGTGTATGGCACTTCCCCTAACTAGGAGGTGGTTTTCACCAACTGCATAATTTTGACCGGTATTGTGCTAAATTTTGTTATATTGTTAGACCAAAAATCATTCCATTTTTTTGGAATTTGTGAGCTAGAAAGAGGACCCAATTGTCATAAATAATTCAAGCTTAAACAGTAACAGATAAATAAATCCATCGAAATTAGTTATCTTATAATTGTTCCATGTGGGACTTTTGGTATCTAACATCACACTATGCTCCGCAAATGCCGTCCACGACTGTCCATTTTCCTAGCTCGATGACTTTGCGGATCCCTCCTCCTTTCGGATAATAGCCCTCCCCAGGTCGCCTTGTCCGTAGCTATGATCACAGAACAGTAGCGCATACTACGTCTGATCCTATACTCACATGGTAGTTTGTTGCAAAAGAAATTCTAGGGTCACTCTTTTATATACTCTCTTTGTCACTCTCTATATCTTCTCGTCTTGCCACATGTCATTGCACTTACCAATAAAAATGGAGCATAACTACAAACAATAAATTTTTTCTTTTATTACAACTGTGCCCCTCTCTAATAATATATTTATCTTTTTTTTTCACAACAATATATTTACATTGTTATTCCTTAAAAAAATGATGACATTCCTGATTTTCATTTTAGCGTTATTATATATTTGGTTGTTTTTTTGTTGTAGACGATTTAAGAGTGTTAGCTTTTTTTCATCAATTAGTTTTTCAATGTATAAATGACTTCCTGTAATCAAACCGCTTTCCAATATTTTTCAAGGTGATTATATATATATATGTGTACACACACACACACACAAAAGAAAATACGATTTGCTTAGTTATTGATCAGTATGTATATACATAATATTATACGTGTGACATGTGTGTGACATTATATATATTTACCCCAAAAAAACCATACGTGCGTTAAAAATAATTGTTATATATACAACGTTATATGCATATATATTTTCTATTTTGTTTTTATTTTTTAAAAAAATTCTTTCCTACTTTAAAAGTAATCTTGTAATAAATTTTAAAAACAAATATCTTTTTACTAATGGAAGTTTTAGAATGACAAAGTTGTGAAGTGTAAAATCATGGCTTGTAGTTATGCCCCATTTTTATTAAAAAGTGTGACGACACGTGCCAACAAGCGAAGATAGAGAGTGATAAAGAGTGTCCCTAGCATTCCTCTTGTTGCAATCGTCCATGCTTGGGGCCTAACTCTTTGGTGATCCACATTATCGACATTGACCCAAGGGTAGCAATTTCTTCTTTGGCGGCAACACTCGACTATCTGCATTTGACACTTTGATGGGCTTCATCAGTGCATCTTAATCCAGCCTATAATATAACTGCTTGGACTTGAACCTGAGACATGGTAGATTGGCTCTAATACCAATTTTTACAAACCCATTGAATAGAACTCATTCTTGCAAAACAGCTTGTAAGGGTAGAGAACCCAAGGGCTTATAAATCAACTAGTTCTCTTATAATTGTTCCATGTAGGACTTTTGGTATCTAACAGATTTTTGAATTGTTAGTTTACCAATTCTCTCAATAGCTTAATTACCTACTAGGAAGTAGGCCAACAATAGTTTTATATTCTCACTTCGCGCACGTGTGTAGGCTGGGCAAGGAGCAAATGTGTGGGTAAATATTAATTAGAAGTCCAATACAAGAAGCAACCTGAAAATATTACATACTGAACCAGGTATGTCAATCTAAAGGTAATAAATAGTGCAATTGCAAGTTTGAACACAGGACCTCCTGCTATATTACCATATTAGCTTACCAATATATCCCAAAAGCTTAAGCCGGCATGAATGGTAGATGTCTAAGAAGATTTTCTTTTGCCATTATTTGTGGGTTTCTACTAACTATTTACATCCTCCATTTATGTAGGTCTTCTGAGTCTGAATTAGTCGAGGCAATCGTCACTGGTATCTTGGAGAAATTGAAAAGTATAGACTCGAAGGATCTAGTTGGAATGGATAAACACCTGGAGAAAATTGAATCATCGTTGTGCATTGGCTCTCCAAACATTCTTGTTGTAGGCGTTTGTGGTTTGAGTGGTATGGGCAAAACAACTCTAGCAAGTTTTCTGTTCAGTCAATTGTGTTCTCAATTTGAAGCTTCTTCCTTTCTTTCTAATATAAGCGAAGAGTCCAAAACACATGGACTAATCAAGTTACAAAATAAGCTTCTTGCTGATTTATTTGAGGAAGAAACCCTAGATTACACTGGCACCAATTCTTCAAGTTTTGCTATTTACAAAGAGAGGCTTCATCGTAAAAGGGTCCTTGTTGTTCTTGATGACATTAACAATTCAAACCAATTCAAAGTATTAGCAAGAGACCATGACCTGTTTGACCTAGGAAGTAGGATCATTGTCACAACTAGAGATGTGCAAGTGCTAAAGAATATTAAAGCCAATGAAGAATATTGTATTGGAGAACTAAATTACGATGAAGCCTTGCATCTATTTCAATTGAATGCTTTTGGAAGAAACTCGTCCATAACAGACTCGAAGTGGCTAGAAAGAGTTGTAAACTGTGCCAAAGGCATTCCATTGGCTCTTAAAGTGTTGGGTTCCTACCTTCTTGATAAAAATGAAGCAGAATGGGAAAATGTAGCGACTAAGTTGGAAAAAGTTCCTAACATGTTAATTCCAAATTTGTTGAAAATATGTTACGAGGGATTAGATAATGGAAAGAAGGAGATCTTTCTTGATATATCGTGTTTTCTTAGAGGAGAGGATAGATATTTCATAGAAAGAGTACAAGAAGTCTTTGATTCCAATACACCTATTAGAATAGATGATCTTATTGCCAAGTCTCTTGTAACTATCAAACATCATGACAAGCTATCAATGCATGACTTAGTGCAAGAAATAGGATGGGAAATTGGTCGTCAGCGATCTATCAGAAAGCTGGGAAATCGTAGCAGGTTATGGAATGCTGGAGATGTCTATCATGTCTTGAAGAATAATGAAGTAAGTCCTAAACGCATTTGCTTTTTTTTTTTTTTTTTTCCTTTTCTTTTGGCAATTGTTGTCTTCTTGGTGCTCATTTAACTATCTATTTTTTTGTTGTCAGGGATCATCAATGGTTAAAGGAATATTACTAGATATATCCCAAATTGGAGAGTTAGATTTGAGTCCTATTGTATTCTTAGAAATGTACAACATGAGATTTCTCAAAATTTACAACTCTCATGGCAATATGAAGAAGTGCAATGTGTGTCTCCCTCATGGTCTTCTATCTCTTCCTAATGCACTTAGATATCTCCATTGGGATGATTACCCGTTAAAACATTTGCCATTGAACTTTTCTAGTGATAACCTTGTTGAACTTATCATGTGCAATAGCCAAGTTGAAGAACTTTGGAGCGGATTACAGGTAAGCTTTGCTTCAATTACATTTGATGTAGCATTAAAAAGAGAGAGAGAAAAAAAAAAAGAAAAGAAAAGAATAGAAACGAAAAGGGATTGCACGCTAAAATTCTACTTTTATTTGGTACAGCTTCTTCCAAACTTGAGAAAGATCGACTTTAGTTACTCCAAGCACCTTACTCAAATTCCAGATCTATCAGAGGCTCCAAATCTTGAGATGATAAATTTCCAAAGTTGTATAAGTTTGGTTCGAGGTCCTTCACCTATTCTACATCTTAACAAGCTCAGAAATCTCAAACTTGAAGGCTGCTCATCTATTGATAAGTTTCCGGAGATATCAACAAATGTAAGACACGTAGATTTGAGTGGAACAGCAATCAACCGAGTCATGATCTCCTCATCAGTTAATTATTCCTTTCATCTGGAAACACTAAATCTGAAACATTGCAAATGGCTTATGGATCTTCCAACTTCTATTTGTGAGTTGACACATCTTAAGTATCTTAATCTCTCTGGTTGCTCTAGACTGAAGACCTTCCCAGAGATCGTAAAGCCTATGGAAAGTCTAAAACTTCTGAATTTAGAGAGGACAGCAATCAGAGAGTTACCTTCATCAATAGCAAATCTGGTTCGACTTGAAACATTAAGCCTGGAATTGTGTGAAAATCTTAAAAACGTCCCAAGCAGCATCTCTAACCTAAACTCTTTGAAAGAACTTAGTTTGCGTCACTGTTTGACACTTCAATCTTTACCAGAGCTTCCATTATCACTAAAAAATTTGGATGTAGAAGGTTGTTTGTCACTGAAAATAGTGTCAAGCTCAAGAGTCGTAATAGCAGCAGGACAAGGTTCAGATAACTTGCAACATTGTGGTGGGAAATTTGACTTTATTAATTGTCAAAATTTGGATCAAAATTCACTCAGCAATATAATGACGGATGCACAGTTTAGGATGTTGCATATGGCCATATTTTCATCACTAGATAAAAAGGTACGTGTTTCTTCTTCTCTCTATGTCTAAATGATCTTAAATTCCCCAATATCTAGAAATATTTATTTCTTTATTTCTACATTGTATTCTGAATATTTATCCTTTAAATTTTTTAAAAAATTAAGTGAGGAGCTTGACAAAGGATGAGGTTTCTACTTTCAAATGGGTGTCCATTTGGTGGGATGTATTAGTACCTCAATATTTATTGAAAAAAAAGCTGGTATAATGCACTCCTTTTTTTCCTTGGTTTTTTCTTACTGGATTTAACATTAATGTCTTCAATGGGGTATTTGTAGGTTTCTCTCTGGTTAGGAGGTTAGATCCCATCGGGTGGGGTTCTTTTTCTCTTCACCTTTTTTCTTTCTTCTGTAATTTTCTTTTTATTAATAATATATGCGTAGAGGTTTAGTGTGGGTTAGGTCTTTCAATAGGAACAACATAGTTGAGATGCTCTAGCTAATTGCTTGCTGTTGCTGTCGTTATTCAGCAAACAGTAATTGTTATTTCTGTTTGAGTTATAGCATTAATTATGAGTCATGTGTAAATTGAACAGGGACGGTATATGCGATTGCATGAGATCTGGTTTCCGGGAAATGAAATTTCGAAATGGTTTGTCTATCGCTTTGAGGGGTCTTCAGGATTTGTACCACTTCCTCCCAATTGGTGTAATTCCAACTTCTTGGGTTTCATTATCTGTGCTGTTGTTGATCTCAAGCAGTGTCAAATTGACGAGAATTTTCTGTTTCACTTTCACTTCCGTCTTCCGGTGGATTTGCTGCCATCTACAGCAACAAACGATACTTCTACTTTTAGCTGGAACAGAAGTAGCGAAATTGTGAATTCTGATCATGTCCTGTCATTTTACTACTACAATAGAGATTGGTTCTCTATTACTTGTGACAATGTAACCCCAGCGTCATTTCGCTTCTATTCTAACAATGAACGTTGCAGAGTGAAAGGATTTGGGATCCGCCTTCTATATGCCCAAGAAGCAGAGACGATGTTCAATTCAATTACACAAGATGCAGGCACATCAACGGTACTGGAGAACAATGACAACATTTGCAATGAGCCTGAACCAATCGTCAATATTGGAATCCATGAGGATGATGATTTACGAGAAGAAAGAGAAGAAAATGGAAACGAACCACCTGATGGTGAAAATATGAAAATGGAACCAACCAATTGCGGCTGCTTGATGTTTCTATGTCAGATGCTTGGAGGTAAAAAAATTTCATAAAATTTTTAGACTATTAGCTCATTGGTTGAGAATTGTCTTAGTAAAAAATTTTCAGTTTAAATTCATTGTAAAAAAATATGGGTTATGAACAGAAAATTTATGGTGGAGGAGGAAACATTTACGAGGCAAGGGTGGGGAAAGGGAGAAGGAGACTGAGGAGGCAGAGTTAAAAAGGAGATTGGAGGAACAACGGAAGCAGATGGAGGATCAACAGGCCTACGTTGCGCGACTATCCCAGTTTCTTTCACAAGTTATGCCTGGCGTTCCATTGCCATTACATTCAACTTCCTCAGGTATTCAACCCTAAAATACCTTGGTTTATGGCTTGCTATGTTTTGTTTTTATGACCACTGTCCAACTAGTCTGTCTACGAGCCTAAGTTTCTGAGTAAGCTGTTTCGAATATCCTATTCTTGGAACCATTCAAGTAATTGGTTTGGCGCCCCACGTTCGCGGTGGGGCCGGACCCCTGTAACTTTAGTCATACTTTAATTTTACAATCTTCATTTTGTCATGTCATCATTTATCCTCAAGTAAGCAGCCGGGGGTGATTGTGAGATTTACTCCATTGGGTTACAAAGTGTTTTTCTTGTTACTTCGTGTCACGAGGTATATTAACTCACCTGTTTTTATAATATATGTTTTTTTTTAAGTAACGGCCAAAGTTTTATTAAATTAGGAAAATGATTTTTTTAATGGTTAATCAATAATGCATTAATGCTAATCAATGATGTACTTTTTGTGGTTTGTCCTTAATAATTTACAAAATTATCAGTGATAAATCATTAATAAATTAATGATAAACTAATTTAAAACGTTCAACCATTTTCTTAATTTTTCGAAAGTTTAGCTATTTATTTAAAATGTTGTCAAAATAGATCATTTGACTAAATTCTCTCCCCTTTTTTTGGTTTGGCTTTATTTTTATAATTTCGTCAAATATACTTTCAACTTGATGGGTGTGTGTTACCTTGGATTTTTTTTTCTTCATTATCATTTCGGTAAACTTGTATTTTAGCAAAACATTACATCAGTATCTTGTTGTTTTAGAAAATATTAAAAAATATTTTATGATTTTACAATAATCATTTGGTACGTTAAACCTATGTTAATTTTGTGATATTTGAGCCCATTTGATGGTGCTTTCAAATAGTTTTTGTTTTAGAAAAAGAGAATTTATGAGATATCAAAATGATGCTTTTTTATGTGTAGTTTTGTTCAAGTGTTTAGAACGTTTTATATAGTTTTGAATCTATGGAACCATAAGAAACAAACCCTTTAAAATGATAAGGATCGTTTAAAATAGGCTAAACTGTCAGTTTTAAAAACTAGATCCTTCTTAAATTTTAATAGTTTTGAACGATTTTTATAATAAAAATCATTCTTATTCTTGTTTTTCTTTATAAATTATTGTTTTTCAAGCACTAATTCTTTGACGTGATGTTTTATCTTTGTTTTAAACATTTACATTTTAAACGTTAATTCAAAACTATCGTTTAAACTATAAGTTTAAAACTAACGGTTCAAATCATGAGCTTTAAAATCACTCCATTATAAATCCGCGAAGCAAATCAGCCCATAATGTTATTTGCCGGGAAGATACCCTTCTAATATTATAAAAAAGACATGGTGTATGATTTTTTAAACGACAAGAGTTGCCAAAATAATGTTTTTCCAAAAATAGTTGGGAGATTTCTACAATAGATCTCAGAAAATCGGGCTGAAAAGATCTGCTTAAGAAACAACTTGTTTTGTATATTTTTTATTTTGATGTAATTCTAATATAATAAAAAAATATTAATTGTATAACTATACCTCTTAACTTTTATTATTTCTCTATTTGTATCTCTGTTTTTAAAAACTACAAAGATAGCATTTGAATTTGAGAAACTTGTTTCAAATTTATTGTAGACTTTTTTGACTTAAAAACATAAAGATAGGATAAAAATATCATTGACTAAACTTAATTTATTTATGAAATATATGTTTCTTCTTGAAAAAAATTTAAAAATATATATTTTATATTTAAAAATCATAAAACTTAAGATTTTGTTTTGAAATTTGATGTTTTATTTTAGGATTTTTTTATTGTTTTTAATGTATAAAATGTTTATCATAACCATTAAGGGTAGTTATGTTGTATTACTTAATTTCTTCTAATCATAGGGATAAAATTGAAATAATTTAAAATTTTAAAGATATCTTTATAATTTTTAAAATAAAAAAGCTGAATTAAAAAATAGTTAAAATTAAAAGATACAACTAAAAAAACATATAAAGTCTTGGCCCAAGTACTTATTTTTTTTTTTTGTTTGGGAATGATGCAATAGAATAAAGTCAACGTTTACCCAATCATACAAACAGGAGAACTAGTTGACAAAAGTGCATCGCGTCGTAAAGTTTTATCATTATTATTTTTTAATAATATGAATTCCCAACCACTTTCCATCCCACGTGCACCCCACTTGCCAACCCCTGAACTAACTTATTTTAAAAAACCAACCCCCAAACCTACTTATTCTATTTCTATTCAAACCTAGAAAGGTTATTTAGGTATATCATGTCATTTTGTTTACATAATACACCTGTATAATAAAATTATTAAATTTATTATTATCTTTTTTAAAAAATTGGAATTTCACCCAAACTGGAGAAATACAAACACTAATTCAAATGCGAAAAATCTTAACGTATTTAGCAACTCAACGTCAACAATGAACTAGAACCACCAACAGGTTCGACTAAAACGTCCAAGGAAGTAAAATATGTACCAAATTTCAACCAAAAAAAAAAAAACTGAAGAGGCACACAATTTATCGAGCACACAAATAACTCTTTTAAACGCACCTCTATAGGTAGCGGATAACTTCAATAAAACAAAAAGTAAAACAAAAAAGGACAACCCACATGACAACGAAAGAAAATCCAATGATGATCTTGAAACCTGCCATAGTTGAGAATGGAGGTCATGGCACTTGACTGTTTAAAAACCAGTACGCAACGAAATTTTAAATTTTTAATGAAAGGTTTTTTTATAAAACAAGTTAGACATACTATGTAACATAATTAATAAAAGATCTTTCATACCTTATCTAATATGAGAATCTTTGATAGAACCTAAGTTTTAATTCAAATAACCTAATAGAAAAGTTAGTTGATTAAAACAGTCATATATAGATAATCTTATATCAAATAACATATTCTTAAATAATTTAACATGTTTATTTTGAATTAATCATAAATTAATTCAACCAATAAACTAACATGAATTATCACAGTCTAATCAACTAAATTTAAACCAACTATAGAATTAACATAAGTTATCAATTTGTATGAAAAAACTTGTTATATCATTATAGGAAATATTATGAGCTAACAAAGGGCACTCGATGGATATATATAAATCAAGCTCCTATAATTATAAAATGTGTCCCCAACGTGTATATTTTATCATCAACTTTACAGCAATTCCACTAAAAATTTAGGGCTATACTCTCGAACTATATATGTATTATGAAACTCCAATAAGTTAATCGTTCATGACATATCATAATATGTAACATCCTTATAAGATGTTCATAATCAGCTTAAGGATGAATTCTGTTTTACCTTCTTGATTATATTTATCTTATGTTTTATTATTTTTCAATTGGAATACTTACTATTCATAACCAATACAAAGAGTATACTATTCGGTTACACATATATATCCTAATGGTTGAACGCTTCAGTTTTCAGTTAAATGATAATGCCTATAAGAGAATATCATTAATTCTAGCATTTATACCTTCTTACAATTCAAGATGTCACCCATTGGTACATTAAAAGACACAAGTCAAGAATACAGTCTCATCGATTCATTTCAGGATTAAGATGTAACATATGTGATTGTCTAAAGTAAATTGATTTATTGAAACAGAATTATTAACTAAATCAATTGACTTTAGTCCTGATCCAATATATTGTCACCAATGATGATATACTAATGTCTCTACTCGCGGAGTCTAACTCCGATGACTAAGACAAGCCTATAATAACTGAAAAAATCTAAAAATTAATAAGTATAATTAATTAAGGATTTTTTTTTCATAACTACGCCGTGAGGTTCATAGGAAAATATAATTTTAGAAGTTATAAGTTTAGCTTTTGGTAAGAATTACAAGAAACGTTGATAAGAGAGCGCGAAAATCTTTGAAAATGATTGACTTTAGATAAGTTAAAACATTTTTAACAGTCCAAGAAAAATTTCGGCCTGATAGTTAAGCATTAAATTAACTATGTTTTATAGAATTCAACAATTTAAATTAAGGGTTTTCTTGAAAAACCCAAACACTTAACGTGAAAATTCAACTTAAATATTTACAATTTTATAATTTAGAATGAATTCGGTAGTATACAATACCATTAAGCGTCACAAGGATATTTTTAGAAAAAAATTTAAGATCATAAGATCTTTTATCTTATTTAATTTGAAGAGTTTAATATTAGTGAAATTAAGAAACTAATGTTACAAGCACTAAGAACTTATTTTGTATTAATAAGGGCTGAGAAAATCTTGTAATCGAATAACGTAATTAACATATTTAAGTTAAGAATTTTCCTGGATAATATTATGTTTGATTGTATGACTAAAAGATTTAAGGAATTAATAAAAATATTTCATAAATTCTATAGTAAATTTGAAAGTTTAATTTGTTAACTTTCGTGATTAAATAATTTTGTTAGTAAATTTTATCGTAATTTAAAGCGAAAAAAATTTCAATCTGTAAATAAGTTGAGAATTTAATAATAAGAATTTTCAAGTATAGTACGATATTAACAGTGTACTAATATACACTCTAATGCTTAACAAGTCCTTAACTTCCAAGGAGTTAGTGAGTAGTAACTTCGATAGAAAATGCTATACAAACTCAAAAATTTACCCTATCACAAATTAGGCCATTACTAAGTTTCGATGCAAAAAAAGTCAAGTCTAGATTTTATCATTAAATCTAGAAATAATTTTAAAACTAAAAACAGTCAAAAATCGGTACGCGAATAAAACATATATGGTGTTGGTTTACATTGTGATTAGTGTCAAACTGTATTTGAAAAATAGAAAAGGATCTGTCAAAAATTAGATTTCCCTATCAGCTAAGTTAGTTATCTCCCAGCAATGTCAAATGTATTTGTTTGGTCAAAATGTTTAAGGATAAGAACCAAAGAAGGAGAAAATTTTTCTCCTATTTTCTTTCCTATTTTCTTTCGCTCTCCAAAACAGGAATCAACAGAAAATCTCTAAGAAAATTTTTTCTCCTATTTTCTTTGCCCAAGAACTAGTTTTCTTCTCTAAGCAAGCCTCCAATTTTTTTTTTTTTTTTCCTTTTACTACAAAAATCACTAACCAAAGTAAGGAGAAAAGAAGGACTAGAACTAGAAAAAAAAAAGTTGGAGTTTTTAGAGGGTAAAATTCCAATCTTTGTTCTCTTTATTTACTTAGATAATACAAGAATGATTTTTATGTTCAAAGTTCTTTTTTAGTGTTTTAATCAAGAAGAAAGGAAGGAAGAACTAGTGCTTTTAGAGCAAACCATCAAGGAAGTGTCTTCAAGGGTAAAATCCTAAAGCTTTCTCTTTAAATCCCTTAGTTTGTTCAAAGTTTAGAATTTTATGAGTTAAGTTTATGTTTTAGTAAGAGAATGATTTGTAATAATTTTTATTTATGTTGGTTGGTGTGGCTTGATATGTATTTTGTTGTAATAAGTTGAGTTATGTAAGTTTAGTTTAGGTTTGGTGCATGTTGGATGTTGGGGAAAATTTTCCACAAACTTTGATCATGAAAACGAAAGTTTTAGAGTCAGATTTTTAAACTTTTCAAATACAAAACTCTTAGTTTTTAATGTTTTGAACAAAACACCGTAAGTGAAAACGCAGTTTTGACTCTAAAATGGGTTTTCAGGCAGTTTTGAAAAATTGCCAGTGGCTGTCTAAAACAATTTTAGTCGCGGCCCAAAACTGCTTTAGTGCAGGCAGCCACTATTTTGGCTATTTCGGGCTATTTTAGGTCTGAATTTTATGTATTGTTGAACATGAAGTTTTAGTTTTCGATGAGATAGACAACTTGTATGGAAAAACTTTTTCCAAAGTCTGCCTTTAAAAAATAGTTATGGACAATTTTGCAAAACTGTTCAAAAACTATATTTATGGGCTGAAACAATTTTTTAAAGTTTGGGCCATTAATGTAATGTTCAAGAAGATTTATTAATTTAAATCCTGAATTTATTTGGTTTTAATTATTGAACTTTTCCTGATAAATCATATTTTGCAAAATTACGATGAAATATAAATTATTTATAGATAATATTAATGTGTAACATGTCTATGAATTTTATGCAATTCGAAATATTTTTAATATACAAACTTTATAGGTTTAAATACTAAAAAATTTGTGAAAATATCCTTAATATGAAATTCATATCACATTAATGATAATATTGTGGTATAAATTAATAAAGGATAAATATGTCAATTAAAATAGAAAATCATGGCGTAATCCAAAACAGTATGAAAATGGTCAAATACCAATAAGTTCAATTGGTAAAGGTTTATGTGATAATAATTCATTGGTTTATAGAACACAGTATAGAAAGACACATAAAGGTAAAAAGGTAAACAATACAGTGTATTTGCATTGATAAAGCATAAACGCACGTATATGAGATACTATTTTGGGATTAGAAAAGGTGAGTAAAAAGTAAGTTATTATATCCTAGACTATTTAAGAGTATATTTCCTCAATTTTTCACTAATAATATAAGAAAAACACAATACAGTGTAAAATTATATTCTATAAAAAGTTAGTGGGACCTTTTGGACACTCAAAAGGAATGAAATTTAATGACATCATTCCTCTATGTTGCACTAGTTTTCACCAAAAATAGGAACCAAAATTTTTCCACAAAAATGTTTAGATAATGACTAATTGTGATGAGTCACCAAAGTTATAAAAAATAAATTTTTACTCATCATTTCTTGCAACAAAGAACCAAACATAACTCCATTTCTACTCTCCCAAAATCGGCAGCCCTTGTGCCATTCCTCCAAAATTTTTCTCATAAATTTTCTCAAGGAAACATCTTTCAATCAAGCTTTAGGACAAGTTTAAGACTTCTAGGTCAAGAATTGTTCATTTTGGAAGGTCAATCCTAGACTTTATTTATATGTTTTTAGGGTTTTCTTTGGGTTTTGGAGGGAATTTTGATAGGGGTCTTCTTGTTATGACTTATGTCTAGGAAAGTAGACAAGATCAAGTTCTTGTGGAGGCTTTCAAGTTCACAAACCCTTTGGTAAAACGCTTTTTTTTTTTAAGTTTTTTGTTGTTTTGTTTTCTTTTCATGAAGCTTGGTATGTAGTTGCTTAAAAATGGATTTAAGAAATTTTATGGCATGTTTATTTGTATGCTTTGTGTATGCTTATGATGATTGAAGGCTAGAAACTAGGTTTTCATACTTTAAAATTGAAGTTTGAAAAACTTGCTTTTAAAACAAAGTTCAGATGAAATCTCAAGGAAAAATGATGTTGGTGAGCTTTGAGGTCAATTTGTTTTTCAAACGAAGCATTGGATTTGCCAAAATAATGAGATTTACAACCTTGTTGAGCAAAGTTCTGTGAAATTTTGAAAGGACTAAATTGCAATAATTTATACAAGTTCGACAGAATTGAAAAATGATAGAAAACTCTTGAAAAAGTTAAAACATGAAAATTGTAGAACTTATTGAAACTACATAGACGACTGGTTAAAATTTTGCACGGTTTTAATTGCAAAAAAGTTCAAAAAAAGTGTTAAAAAGAAAAACATTTTTTAACTAAGAAATTTGACTTAGGAACTTTAGAGAATAATAATCCTTGCAAAAAAAATAAAGCCCAATGGTATAAAATGATCGTTTTTGATTCAGGGACAAAATCGTCAATGTTTTATAATTCGTGTTAAAATTGCAAAGTTTTGTTAAATGGATTTTGTTGCAAAAAGAAAGTCGACACCTCATTTCTTGCCTCGTAGTCAATAAGTAACATTTACAACAATTTAACTAAAACAGGCTCAAAAAGTTTTCTAAGGCTAATTGAGGACAAAAATGTCATTTTTCATAAAAAGGCCCAAATGAACCCCAAAACGTTTGAAATAGGAAACTGCCCCTTAACGGGGATTTTTTTTTTATATATTCCATTAGTAACGAAAAAGCAATGCTAGATAAGAGGAAACAAATTCTATAATGCTCTAGCTTCTTTCAGAAAATTGACCCATGAACAGATTAAGTATTTAAGTGTTTAAGTTTCTTATTAACAAGTAGTCAGTAATAAATAAGTTAGCTAATAACGCTAAATTGTCCAAGCAAGACACTTAGGCGGATGGTGAGGGAATCAGGAAGTTGGATAAGTGCAGAGCAAAATCCAAGTTAGTTCCGAACCCCACCTACAGCATGGATAAAAAGGTTTACGAAAATGGTATTTATTACATTTTAACCAATTGCATTTATAATGCACTTGATTTAAGTTATCAAGCATCATGAATGATATGTTACCATAATCTAATGGAATTGGTTAATGATTCACCAAATAAGATAACAAAATGTTGTACCAAATTATCGATGCAAGGGGAGTTCTACGTTATACTATGGTCTCGGGGTTACGATGACCCGTGTGCGCATTTGATATGACTACTTGGGCCCTAGTTAAAGTTAAGAATGAAAAGTGAATAATTAGAGTTCACAAATAGAATTTATTTGTAGGTTATGTTTAGACTTACTTAGCAATAGCTCATCTAATTATTTCATGCTATAAGAAATATAGCCAAGAGGCTGAAATAGAATCACTATTTGGCTGACATCGATGGATGAGCAGATGTGCAGCCAAGAGTATGGATACCACCATAAGAAAATTTTCGCTATATTTTAATAAATTTTGAAACATAATTTTGAAGGAAATATTAAGTATAGTGTTAGATGTAATATAAGAAAAGTGAGAAGTCTAAACTCTTTTAAAACAATGTTGTAATAGTAATATATGTAAAATGAAAAAGTTTTATGTATAGTTATATATATATATATATATGTATATATATAAAAATGCGTTTCCTAATTTTTATAGCTATGTACTAAGTAGAGTATTAAGGAACGACTCGAAAGGTTGGGTCATGATAATATCGAGGCCGAATTTTAATTTTCACCGACCACAAAAGTTTTAGTTTTTGATGACATAAATAACTTTTGTGAAGAAACTTTTACAAAAATCGGTTTCTAAAATAGACTTTAAATTGGATTAACAAAAATTGTTAAAACTTTTTAACCGACAAAATTTGCAAAATAACAACAGAAAAATGAATATACTAAAGACAGTGAACGAAATTTTTAAATAAGCATGGAAGTCTTTGAAAGCAACTCACACAAAGAAAGATTTTAAAAGAAAACTTGTCCGTAACATATAATTTTGCATTAACCTTTAAAACTAATCGTAAAATCACCTCTTGGTACTATTATTGTAAATAAATGATCGCGTAGCTTTAGAATCCTTTTTTTCGACAAACCAAGAAATTATGGCCCTCACAACAAACTATATGTCTTAGACTTTTTTATCATTTTCGAATGAAATTTTAAAGTGCAATATTGATATGAAGTTTTGAGCTAAATAAATATAGTTAAAGCACAATCTTATGTCACAAATACTTTAACAGTTTTTATGCGAATGTTAAAATTGTTATTATAAACATCCAACATGTTAGATTTTAGTATTATGACAGCAAACGCGGGTCCAACGCACGCCTTAGTTCAAAAAGCCACTCGGGTTATAGTTTTAACAGTATGACGTATAAAACGTCTTAGGATATTTTTTAGGCTTGATGGGCTTTGGGCCAATTACGTGCCCACAAAATGAACTAAGAAAATGGTTAATTAGAACTTAGTTCAAGAATCATGAATTTAGAAAGTTTCTAATTCAGTTAATTAAGGCCATATAGACTTAGTAACAAAAGATAATTAATTAATTATCTTAAATTCATTAATTATCAATCTTAATACGAACTAAAGGCAATTAGGTAAAATTAAATATCATGAGGATTTAATTAAATAATTAATCCTTGTAGTAGAAAGAATGACTTTTATGATCCTTTGATAAAAGGAAATACGATCTAATATAATGATCAAAATTTTTATGATTATGCTAAAATTTAATGGCATAAAGTTGTTATTCTTACACATTCTTAATGGGTGCTTTATATAGAATAGTTTTTTGATGGAAGGTAAGGAATTCAAGGCTAACACAAACTTACTAAAGAAAATAGGTAAGTAGGAATCTTGCCTACAGTATGAATAGTTTTCAAATGAAATATTTATACATGATTTCTAAAATTATGAAATGTATGTTCAATGTTATGCCTTGCCATATTCTGTTAGGTCATATTTAGTTAGTTAAGATATGTTAAGTATGTATCTTGTTGGTCATATATGATATGTGATGTATGCTGTATTAAAATATATGTTTACTCACTTTCAGATTAAGCATGTTTTAACATTAGGATATAGCATTATCTAAAACATGTCATACTGTATACACATAAAAAGACAAGTGAAACTAATAAGGCAAATTATGAGTGTCGTACCAACCTCTTGATCCACAGTGAGGCTTAAGTTTAAAAAAAGATCAAGGTGTTGCTGGGACCTTGTAAATCCTAGCTTCTTGATCATCGTAATATAGTTTATAATCTCGGTGTCATTGGAACCTCGCGAACCTTTACTTCCCGAGAATCGCATGCAGTCGGTATAATTCCTGGGCCCAATTAGTAAGATAAGATAAGATAAGACAAATTATTAAGCATAAAACAAGTCAAAAAGCAAACAGAAGATGATCTTGCATATTTTTTATGATCTTTAAATTGTTTTGCAAGTTGAATTTCCTACTTGCTAAGTGAAAGCTCATTTAAGTGTGTTTATCCTATAGGTAAGGAACCTATCAACAACACTTAATAGGTAGAGGCGAGCGATAGACAAATGTTGGAGATGAGAATGGATACTTCTTAAGCAAAAATTCATTTTCCGCAATATGTTTTTAATAATTATATATGTACAAATTATTAAGTATTATTACGAAAGTACGTTCTAGGGTTCACGGTTGTAGTCATGCGACATCGGTATAAAGTGGTTTAAGATTTTTTTTTTTTTTAAATTGTTGCATTAGAAAATGCAACAAATATCATAAACCTTCTAGCAAGAAATTATAACGATATTTAGCTTTAGAAATGATCTTAAAGTTTTATTTTAAATTAAGAAAAATATTAAAAAAATAATATTGAAGAAAATTATTAGCTTGTTTTAAAAAACAAGTTTTAAGAAATTATATTACTTTTTGAATTTATTAAAAAAAATTATTTTGCAAATTTAAGTACCTTATGTTAAAATATATTTAAGTATTAAGATTATGTAGTTAAGTAACGACTACGTAGGTAAGGTCATTACAAAGTTGTCTCCCGTTAGGGATATAGACGATATAACAATCTTAATATAAATAAAGTGCCTAATTTTATCCCCTTGATTGCAGACCTTTTATATTTATACTATCACTTTTAAGATTCATGTCTTCCGCATATGCATAATCTTAAATTTTTAAATGACAGTCTTAAACTTTTATTTGCTTATTATATATTCAACAAGAATGAATATAAAGGAGGACACCACAAGAATGAATATAAAGGAGGACACCATGATATATGAAATAAATAATAAACTCTTTATTGATTAAACAGCTTAAAATAATTACATCATTTAATCCTTAGGGCACCTAGTTTAACAATCTTCCCTTTTCCTTAAGTGAGTAAATATGACATGTTACGTATCCCTATAGCCTCTACATGTTCCTCGAAAGTCCTTATAGGTAGTGTCTTTGTGAACAGATCTGCTATATTGTTCTTGAATACGATCCACCAAATTGCCATATGCCCTTCCTCATTGAAGTCTCTTGTCACATGATACTTTCGATATATGTGCTTACTTATCTTGTGACATTTTGACTCCTTAGTATTAGCGACAATTGCATTGTTAACACATTACAACGTAATAGGCTTATTCATACCAAGAACCACTTCAAGATCCCCAAGGAACTTGCAAAGTCACATAACTTCATTTGAAGCTTCATTGGTAGCCACATATTCGGCCTCCATTGTTGAATTAGCAATGCAACCTTGTTTCATACTTCTTCAAATAATGGCACCTCCTCTAGCGTAAACACAGACCTCGAAGTTGATCTCTTTAAATCCAAGCAGGATTGAAAATAGAGTTAAGGGAAATTCCATGTCAAGTATATTATGATCTTGGTTATACGAAGATCTTGCGCACTTGGTACGTACATCTGGGCCCTTAGTTCATGTCAAGTTATGAAAATAAATTAATGCTCATAAACAAGCATAATTTAAAACATGCATTGAGCTATAGAGAGACAATGTTTTATAAGTTTGAACTTACTAAGCAATAGCTCACCTAGTTATTTCATGTTATAGAAAATCTCGCTAAGAGATCGAAATAGATGTTGTGGTTGAGTTGAAAACGACTATTGGGCATTGCGTAGATTTGCATATGGATATTGCTATTGGAAGGCTTTGCTATTTTGAAAACTATGTCTAAATATGTTATAAGTTTTGTAATGGTAAATTGAAACTATTTGTAAAAGTGTGTTTGTTGGAAAAATAATACGCAGCGAAATTTTAAAATTTTAAATCAGAGTATTTTCCAAAACACAAGTTTGACATGCTATATGTATAAATTAACCTGATCTTACTGACCTTGTATAAGCCGAAAAGCTCCCGAAGTCTGTGTAGAGAAGTAACGTTCCAGAAGAGCCTCAACCAACTGGTCTTCTTTGCTATTCTCTATCCACGATCGGAGTGAGTGTGGGCTCACACGTACAGCTCTTCCTCAAGGTGACTCTCC
>CAMOHE010041019.1:0-36697 GCA_946598075.1 Artocarpus hirsutus | reverse complement strand
AATACCAAAGATGTTCTGATGGTTAATAAAGGAAAAGGTATGAAAAGGAAAGGAAAGGGTAACAGCAAGAATAAGGCTTCCAAGGACTTTAAGAAGCCCAAGCCCAATCCTAAACCTAAGGCTAAACCACCAAAGGAAGGAGTATGCTTTTTCTACAATGAGCCTGGTTATTGAAAAAGAAACTACAAGCTCTATTTGGATGATCTGAAGAAGAAGAAGAGTAGCGCGACTACTCCTTCAGGTATTTATGTTATAGAAGTCAATTTGTCTACTTCTGATTCCTGGGTATTAGATACTGGATCTGGATCTCACATTTGTACTAATGTGCTGGGTCTTAAGAGGAGTAGAACCTTGGCTAAAGGCGAAGTGGACCTATGAGTTGGAAATGGAGCAAGAGTTGCTGCTTTAGCTATAGGAACATATGAAATGACTTTGCCTAGTGGACTTGTTTTAAGTTTAGAAAATTGTTATTATGCACCTGCTATGAGTAGGAATATTATTTCTGTTTCTTGTTTGGACAAGGAAAATTTTGTGTTTATTATTAGGAATAATAAATGTTCTATTTACCATGATAACATTTTCTATGGATATGCTCCACGAACAAATGGTCTTTATGTTCTAAACATTGAAAATACAAATGAAAAGTACATCTATAATGTAAATACAAAGAAGTTTAAATCTAAAGATTTAAACCCTACCTATCTTTGGCACTGTTGTTTGGGCCATATAAATGAGAAACGCATTTCAAAACTCCATCAACATGGGCTTTTGAATTCATTTGATTTTGAATCATTTGAAGTATGTGAGTCTTGTTTATTAGGCAAATGACAAAGACACCTTTTACTGGACATAGTGAAAGGGCTAATGACTTATTGGGCCTTGTACATTCTGATATATGTGGACCATTAAGTTCTGTTGCTAGAGGAGGTTTTCAGTACTTCATTGCTTTCACAGATGATTTCAGTAGATATGGTTATGTCTATCTAATGAAACAAAAGTCTAAATCTTTTGAAAAGTTCAAAATTTTCAAAAATGAAGTACAAAATCAACTTAGTAAAAGTATTAAAGCACTTCGATCAGATCAAGGTGGTGAATACTTAAACCAAGAATTCATTGATCATCTTAGAGATTGTGGGATAGTCTCACAATTAACTCCACCAGGAACACCACAATGGAATGGTGTGTCTAGATTGAGAAATCGAACTTTATTGGATATGGTTCGATCTATGATGAGTCAGTCAGATCTTCCAATATCCTTTCGGGGATATGCTCTAGAAACTGCTGTTTCATATTGAACAGAGTTCCATCAAAGGCGGTTCAAAAGACACCATATGAGATATGGATTGGGAAGTCACCCAGTTTGTCTTTTCTTAAGATTTGGGGATGTGAGGCTTATGTGAAGCGTCAAATTTCAGATAAATTGGCACCCAAATCAAACAAATGCCTTTTTGTGGGATATCCTAAAGAAACTAAAGGATATTACTTCTACAATGCTTCTGAGAACAAAGTGTTTATTGCTCTAAATAGTGTCTTTTTGGAAAGAGAATTCATTTCTAAAGGAACCAGTGGGAGTAAAGTTCAACTTGAGGAAATTCAAGAACCACAAAATAGCATTGAACCACCTGTGGAATCTCAACTTGATCAACAAGTAGTTGTTGAGCCTAAACAAGTAGCACAAGGCCCGAGAAGGTCTAGTAGGACACATCAAAGCCCTAAGAGATATGGATTTCTCTTAACTAATAATAATGATGTGATGATTGTGGATCAAAATGAATCCACATCCTACCAAGAGGCCATGAATAGCCCTGACTGTGATAAATGGCTAGAGGCCATGAAGTTAGAGATGTAATCCATGTATGATAATCAAGTATGGACTTTGATTGATCCACCTAATGGTTTAAAGACTATTGGGTGCAAATGGGTTTTCAAAACGAAAACGGACATGGATGGCAATATACATACCTTTAAGGCAAGACTGGTTGCAAAAGGTTTCAAGCAAACACATGGTATAGACTATGATGAAACTTTTTCACCAGTTGCTATGCTTAAATCCATTCGGATTCTCTTTGCCATAGCTGCATACTATGATTATGAGATTTGGCAAATGGATGTCAACACAGTGTTCCTTAATGGAAACCTACTTGAGGATGTGTACATGACACAACCCGAGGGTTTTGTTAGTCCTGAGAATTCTAGAAAGGTTTGCAAGCTTCAAAGATCTAATTATGGATTGAAGCAAGCATCTCAGAGTTGGAATCTTCGTTTTGATGAAGCAATCAAAGAGTTTGGTTTCATTAAAAATAAAGATGACCCTTGTGTTTACAAGAATGTTAGTGGGAGCGCAATAGTCTTTCTAGGACTATATGTTGATGACATATTACTCATTGGAAACGATATCCCTACTCTACAAAATGTTAAATCATGGTAAGGGAATTGTTTCTCAATGAAAGACGTAGGTGAAGCTGCCTATATTCTAGGCATCAAGATCTATCGGGATAGATCTAAGAGGCTATTGGCCTAAGTCAAAGTACATACATTGACATGGTATTGAATAGATTTAGTATGCAAGATTCCAAGAGGGGATTCTTGCCCATGTCACATGGAATTAGTCTCAGCAAGACTCAGTGTCCAATGACACAAGATGAGCAAGACTGCATGAATAAGATTCCATATGCTTTTGCAATTGGATCTATCATCTATGCAATGTTATGTACTCGACCTGATGTCTCATATGCCTTAAGCATGACCAGTAGAAACCAATCAGATCTAGGTGAAAGTCACTGGACAGCAGTCAAGAATATCCTTAAGTATTTGAGAAGAACTAAGGATGCATTCTTACTGTATAGAAGAAAGGAAGATGAGCTTGTTGTAAGTGGTTACATAGATGCCAGCTTCTAGTCCGACAAGGATGACTTTCGATCGCAGTCAGGTTATGTGTTCTGTTTGAATGGAGGTGAAGTGAGCTGGAGAAGTTCAAAGCAAGACACCGTTGCTGATTCTAAAACAGAAGCTGAGTATATAGCCACCTCAGAAGCAGCTAAGGAAGCAATTTGGATCAAAAAGTTTATGGATTGGGTGTAGTTCCTAGTATATCATATCCAGTAGACTTGCATTGTGATAATAATGGGGCCATAGCACAAGCTAAGGAACCTAGATCACATCAACGATCCAAACACATACTCAGACGTTATCATCTCATTCTAGAAATCATTGAGAGAGGAGACGTGAAGATATGCAGAGTACCTACAAATGACAATGTTGCTGATCCACTCACTAAGCCTCTTCCACAGCCTAAGCATGAGAGTCATACTAGGTCAATGGGTATTAGATACAATATTGATTGGGCCTAGTGCAAGTGGGCGATTGTTAGTGATGTGCCCTAGGCCAATTATGTAATGACCACATATTGGCTTCATTACATTTGCATTTTATTAATAAAGAGGCATTTTCATTATTATTATTATTTTATGAATAGTTAATTTTGCCTAAGGTCATCAAGTATATGACTTGATAGTAAAACTCTTTGGTGAAAATTGAATTATATTCTTAATTATCCCTCGTCGATCATTATTATTAGGATAATAATGAATGAAGACTAGTATGAAGTTTGACTGATGATTATGTTTTACTAATCATGCGTATGAGATACTAAGTCAACTCATAGATACATATTTGAGAAATGATGTATTAGATTCACCCGCTATGAGAATACTATATCGGTAATTGTCATAAGTGATTCTCATCCCAATAGTATTATCCTAGTCCTCTAACCTGAAATCATCATGGTTTCCTACATGACAAGCTCTATATTTTGACACAATCTAATATTATCTTTAACAGGATGATGGAATAGATTGTCGTTGGATATAAACTGAATCACGTGAGGAATGTGAGTGATTAAGAAGGAATTTGTCCCTCATTTATCATGAGAAAGATATCTATGGGCCCTTCGGTAAGTTAAACTGAAGTAAAATGTATGACCATACTGAAATGAATTGATAAGGGTTATCAATATCAGTCTATTTAAGATCAAAAAATAATATGATTAAGTAGTGTAAGGATGACATAAACCATGCCTTATGTTTAATCAAGGTATCTAGTGATAAAAAGGACTTTAATACTTATTGTGGATTAGGTTATGTCGGATTATTGACATTTGCATAACTTGGGTAATCATAATGTCTTGCTACAGGCCGCTTATGATTTGTGGGCTAGAAACAGAATTATAAGTCCACTACCAACGTTATGTGAACCTACAGGGTCGCACACTTAGAACAGATCAAGAATAAATTTTTGGTTAACTGTGTCTAGGTTCAATGAACCTGATAATGTCTAGATTCGATGGACTAGTTATGTCTACGTTCATTGAATCTGACATTATCTAGATTATCTGAATCATATTCGAATTATTGACATTATCTAGATTTTCTAAATCAGATTTGAATTATAGACATTATCTAGATTATCTGAGTCATATTCGAATTACAGTTTACCCTATTTACAATCTTACTCTATCTCAAAGTCAACAGATATATATATATATATCTGCTTTAGGGTTTTTAGCCGAATGAAGAAGAAAAAAGGTGTTCTATCATTCTAAAAGGGCAAAAAACATTAAAACCCTAAAATTAGAGAGAGTCTTTTAATGCAAAAGAGAGGGTGCTAGCACACCAATTTGTTTTTGAGAGAGTATGTTCTTGTGGATACCTGCAGAGGGCGTTGCTCTAAGTAACAATGTCTAAATCCGATCCCAAATACTAAAAGCTCAAGTTAGGGTGTCACCGGAGTGAACCCGCTCTCTCCCTTCGAGAATCTTACCTTTTTGTCATCCTGGTAAGATTCTATGACTTTCTTATCAATCTAATCGAATTGCATGGATCCTGCGAGGGTTTTGTAAGAATTAATTTTTAATTTTTCGTTGTGTATTTGAATCACAAAATCCAACAAAATGCAACAGATCAAAGTGCCTTTATGGGTCTACCCAATTGCTTTTCCACTTCAGCTTGAAACTTCCTAAACTTTTCAAAAGTTTAGCTTTTGTGGTGCATCAGGTACACATACCCATATGTTGAGTAATCGTCAATGAAAGTGAGGAAGTACTCATACCCACCTCATGCCTGGATGTTCATCGGTCCACAAACATCACTATGCACAAGTTCTAGAACTCCTTTGGCCCTATTGCCCTTAGACTCAAATGGTCCTTTAGTCATTTTACCCTCCAAACAAGATTTATATTGAGGTATCAATTCCACCTTTAAGTGACTTAAAGGTCTATCCCTTACAAACCTTTGAATCCTATTCAGGTTAATATGACCAAGGCATAAATGCCAAAGATAAGTCTTATTAAAGTGAGAAGTTTTAAGTCTTTTAAAGTTATTATCATTTATCTCAACATCAAGCAGTAAGTCCATCTTAGGTTTGATAAAATATAGATTATTTTGCATCCATCCAGGATAGATAAAAGATTTGTTTTTATGAATCATTACTTTATTATTAAAAGAAACCAAATAGGAATCTTTAAATAAACAAGCTATAGAAAATAAATTCTTCTTAAATTCTTCTTAAATTTAGGAATATAAAAGCAATCTTGCAAATTAAATTCCTATAATTATCAAAACAAAGATGGACATCTCCCATTACTTCAGCTAAGACCAAGGATCCATCGCTCATCTGAAGTGTGAAGTCTTCATGAAGCAGACTTCTCGTTGCTTTGAACCCTTGTAGAGAAACACAAACATGATTAGTTGCACTGGAATCTATGACCCAAATGTCACTAGATTCCTTAACCAAGCAAGTTTCTTAATACAAAAGATCACAGTTATGTCCTCGGGAAAGGAAGTCCTTGTAATTCTTCTTGATGTACCTGACCTTCCTACAGAAGAAACACTTTAGGTTCTTTGGGTTCTTCTTCTTCTTCTTCTTCTTGCTCTTGTTGTTACAGGAGTAGAAGACTTCCTGTTCTTGGCCTGTTGTTTCTTTCCATTCTAAGGGTTAGGATTGGAATCAGAAACAGCTGCCAAATTGGCCTCACCACCCGTAGGAGACTCCCTGATTAACAGCTTGAACTCCTGTAACTGTTTCATTAACTCCTTCAAGGTCATATCCATCTATTGCTTAAATTAAATGTAGCTCTAAACGGGATAAACTCCTTAGACAGAGTCTCGAAAACCATAAACATCTGAGTTTCAACATCGATGTTGGCTCTATTGGTTTGAACCTCACGAGGTAACCCATGACCAACATCATATGCTCCTTTACAGATGTCCCAAGTCTTTGTTTGTGTTCAAAAGTTTCCAAAGTGCCCTTTGCTACTTAGTTAAGGCCTGGCCTCCAAAAATGTCTTCCAGATTATTTAAGATCTATCTAGCAATCTCATAATCCTCATGTTAAGCTTGCAGCACGTTATACATGCTGGCTGTAACATAATAGCGGGCCTCATCATTTGCATCTTTTCAACGATCATATGCTTAGATTTGATCGTTGGTGGAATCTCCCATAGGCTTGGGAGGATAAGGGGTTGTCAGCACAAATTTTAGTTTCTCAAGGGGGAGGATGATATTCAAGTTTTATTTCCAATCATTATAATTTTCTTCGGTTAATTGATTTTTGTCAAGTATCGATAATAAAGCATTTTTGACATTTTTAATCTACAATAAAGAATCACATACCAAACATAACAAACATACATAATAATTTAGTAAGATAACAGAATCATGAAAAATATTCAAATGCTTTTATGTGTCAAAACCTTGAAAAAATCACAACCTTACAACGATAATTTCCAACTCTAAATTCACCAAGTTCCTAGGGGAGTCTTGCCAAATTCAATCAGAAACACGAATCCCCTCTTGATTAATATATGCCATCTAGAACCCACATGATCTAGCATATATTAATAATCGTTTCTTTGGCCATTAATTTTATTAATAGAGCTCCTAGGGGAGTTTAATAATAAAATTAATATGAGTGTATAAGTATCGTTTCAATATTTTATCTATGATTTATAATCACCACCCAAGGGCGTGCAATCATAAATTATGCTAAAATACTTTATCTTCTTGGAGATCTAATCTAGTACATGATGAAGTCCCTTCCTAGGGTCGAAAACACCATATGCTACCTACAGACATATGATGGAGGCCGTAGGTACTCTCTTCGAAAACCTTCTCCAACTCATTCTTTTGAAATCAAGATTTTATTTTAAGAACATGCATTAACAATTTTTAATTGAGCGGTACTCCCTATTCTATATGGCATGTTATCAATATGCATGGCAAATCATATTATAATGCAGCCAAGTAAAGCAATCAAGTAAAGCTATAAGAAAAATAATAATAACTAACCATAATATTATGGTTCCACCCTAGAGAATAGAAAATAAAGGTTACAAGAAAATAATCGAAATATATTATTGATTCTTCATCCTTGAATCTTCAAGCTGTATCCTTTTTCATATAATGCCCATCTTCAAGTCTTCAATCTAGCATAGATCGAATAAGGCATATTTCCAGTCATATCCAAAATTTAATGTTTCTCTCAGAATTGTCCCAAAACTAAAATTAAAACTGCATTGAGAACTGTACCTTTTAAAAAAAATTTCTAGCTCTTTGTCGACAAGTCGATCTATGTGATCGACTTGCTGATCTTGAAACTCAGCCTATCGATCATGACAGATCGGCCTGTCGAACCTAGAGTTTGGCCTGCTACTAGAGCCACCTGATTTCTGCCTCGCTGATGGCCTACAGAGCCTGAAGTCCAACCTATCGATTCTACGACCATCGGCTTGTCGAACTGAAGGGTTCGACATGCTGACTGAGCAAAAATCACGCTTTTAAAAAAATACAATTTCTAATGTAATTTATCAATTTTATTTTTAACAATTCAAAAACATAAAATTAGAGACTCAAGAAATACCTAGGAATGCCATCCTTCTTCTTATAGATCTATCTTCTCCGAATGATTATTTATATACAAAATTCTTACAAACTTAAAATTAAATAATAATTCCTAGACGAAGATGATAGTCCACCATCTAATTACATAAAAAACCTAGATACACATTCTAACCTCAAAGGAACCATAACTGGTATAAATTAATTAATTAATAAATAATTAAATAATAATTTAATCAACTATAATTAGTTAATAAATATTTTCCATATAATCCAAGACAATATATAAATATATAGAAACCCTAGAGTACCAACTCTATAAAAAAAATTAAATTCAAGTATAGGAGAGATAAAGGTCACATAATTTATTCATATAGCATGATCACAAACTTGCAAATTTATGTAAAAACTATATCCTTGATACCAATTGTTAGAAAAATAGTACGTAGCGAAATTTTAAAATTTTTTTATATCAGAGTATTTTTCAAAATACAAGTTCAACACGCTATATGCATAAATTAACTAGATCTTACTAACCTTTGTGTGCCGAAAAGCTCCTGTAATCAATGAAGATAAGTAACATTCTAGAAGGACCTCAACCAATTGACCTTCTTTGCTATGCTCAATCCATGATCGGAGTAAGTATGGGCTCACGTCATTTAGCTTTTCCCTAGGTGGCACTCTTTCCAACCAATTGAGAAATACCCATAACTATAATTTGTAATTTGTGAATGATAGCTCTCCAAGGAGTATCAGAGTCTCATTGACTGAGTCTCACTCTAGATTTCTCAACTAATCTAAATAATAATGAGACTCATTCCCCTTTTATAGAGATTGGGCCTAGGAGTCAGTCTCTATCAGATAAGACCTCAAAAATTTGAATCAGAATTAATATCTGATAAAATACGTGGGAAAACATGTGATCCTTTTATCGCCTGGTCGGCAACCCGAACTGGCTGATCGGCTTACCGAACCTTTGCAATCAGCAGCCCAAACTTAAAGAACGGCCTGCCAAACTTGCGATAAAAAGTTCTTTGCGAATCTTTATTTCCCACCTGAGATTCTGGGGATAGAACCTCAGTTTTTATTCAAATAACCTAACAGAGAAGTTATCTGATTAAAAAGTCATATGTAGATAATCTCTAGGAAAATAAATATTCCTGATATTTCAACAAGTTTATTTTAAATTAATTTATTCAAAATTAATCCAACCGATAAATAGACATGAAATATCTAATCCCCATAATTCAACAAGTTTATCTTGAATTAATTTTATCACAAAATTAATTCAATCAATAAATAAACATGAATTATCTGATTTTGCCTAATTTCAACTAATATGATAAATCTGACATAAGTCACAAATTATTGGAAAAGCATGCTATATCGTTACAAGCTTTTTGTGAGCTAGCAAAGGGACCAAATGAACCTATATAGTTTAAGCTCCCGATAATTATGAAACCCAATATCCCAGATATATATTTCATAATTTTTAACTCAAACGCTACTCCACTAAAAGCTTGGATCTGTACTCTCGAACTAGATAGAATTACAAAGCCAATATAGCTAAGTCTCCATGGCATATCACTGTGTATCGTATCCCTATAGGATTATCCATAATCAGCTTAAGGACCAGTTTTGTCTTATCTTCCTGATTATTTTTATCTTACGTTCCATTATCTCATGATAAAAAAACATATCATCCAAAGACAGTATACCATTTAGTTACACCTAGGTATCTAAATGGTTGGGCACTCTAGTTTTTCAATTATAGGATAACAAATATAAGGGGATATTGACTACCCCTCAAGAGGAGCTATGGATTCCATATCTATGAATAATAGGTCTAGGCTATCAAGAGTCATGCCTCTAACGTACCGACATATGTACTATTATAAAAAGTGGATATCACCCTTTGGTATATCAAAAGACATAAGTCATGACAACGAGCCCACTATTCATTTCAAGATTAAGATACAATACAAATGATTGTCTAAAGTGAATCGATTTGCTAAGATAGAATTATTAATCCAAATCAATTCACTTTATGTCTTGATCCAATACATCGTCACCTATGACAACGTGCCAATGTTTCTATTCATAGAGTCAACCTCCGATAGCCAAGACAAATCATCTCTCATAGGAGATATAGACAACATAACAATCTTTGCATGAATAAAGTGCCCAACTTTATTCCTTCGATTTAGACAATCACCTTAAGAATCGTGTCTTTTGCATAATCTGTCCATTATATACCCAATGCTTAAAGGTTTAGAATGATAGTCTTAAACTTTTAACAAATATGAAGGTAAAGACGAAAAGATTTGATATATAAATAATAAATAAATTCTTTATTAATAAAATTGTCTCCAAAAATATATTATATTTTTACTCCTTAGGGCATACACGTCTAACAGTACTAGTGACCATTGTTTCAGACAAGGGTTCTTAGTTTACTTCTAATTTTTGGAAGAGTTTGCATAGAGCTATAAGGACTAAGCTAACATTCAGTATAGCTTCCATCCCTAGACTGTTGGTCAATTAGGGAGGACTATTTGGATTTTGATGGTTATGTTATGGGCCTGTGTTCTTGATATTTAGAAGTCTTGGGATGTGTTTGTTCCTTTAGTTGAGTTTGTATACAATAATAGCTATCAAGCAACTATTGGTATGGCACCTTATGAGGCTTTGTATGATAAAAAATATAGGTCCCCAATTCTTTAGAACGATATGGGTGAAAAGAAGTATCTTGGTCTTGATTAGGTGTAGGAAACTAAGGAGGTTATTCAAAAGATTCGCAAAAGAATGTTAGTTGCTCAAAGCAGACAAAAGAGTTACGCAGATGCCAAGAGAAAAGATGCAAATTTTGCTGTAGGAGAGAAGGTCTTCTTAAAGGTTGCACAAATAAAGGGAGTAAAAAGATTTTGGAAAAAGGAAAAATTGAGTCCCAAGTACATTGGTCCCTATGATATTGTGGAAAGAGTCAGTTAGATAGCATGCAAATTGGCTCTACCTTCATCACTTGGTGGTGTACATGATATCTTCCATGTGTCCCTGTTGAGAAAGCATGTGCTAATTCGTTCACATGTCCCAAATCTGGAAGATGTAGAGCTTAAGGCGGACTTAAGTTATGAAGAAAAACCTATTCAAATTTTGGACAAAAAAGAAAAAGAGCTGAGAAACAAAAAGACATCCTTTGTCAAGGTCCTAAGGAAGAGTCATTCAGTAGAAAAAGCTACATGGGAATTGAAAGATGAGATGAGAATGAAGTATCTAGACCTATTTCGTAAGTGAAATTTCAAGGATGAAATGCCCAAAATTCTCAAATACTCATTAGCCAATGCATTGCATGATTTTATGATGATATGTAAATGATTTATATGTTGATTATTCATTTAAAATGCACCGTCATATTGATATGTGCATTAAATACTATATTATGTATAATGTGCTGTGATATGACAAGTTTCTCGAAGGAAGATTTGGTACGTGTTATAATGGAAAGGAAGTTGTGATAATGATGTTTAAGGATTACAATGGATTTAATGGATAAAGGAGCTCAATTATATCTATAACATAGAAAATTAGGGGAAAATACTCACTTGTGACCTAAAAAGAGAGCTTTAGTATAAGTTTTGTTAACAAAACAGATCCATTAATGATGTGAGATCTCTTATATTAATGATGTATTAGCTATGAAAACAATAATGAGTGGAGGACATGAGTTTCACGCAAGTTTCTTGGTTAGAATACTCTAGAAAACCCTAAATTACAAAATTTAGATAATGTTAATGTTAAAAATGATAAAGTCTACAAAATCATTGCAAATGATAATGTTAAAGACATAAAATGAACTTTTGAAAAATACAAAAGTTCTAGGCCTCATCAAAAGGAGGGACTTTCATAAAAGAAACTTTTATCAATACCGTCTTTGACATTCAATTATGGTGATTTTTAAAACTAACAAAAGTGCTTTTAGGTAATGATTTCAAAATAAAATGCTTGTTTAGTGGCTGAAACACCATTATGAACAACAAAAGAATTGTAGTACTCAAAAAGTTATAAGATGGTTTTATCAAAATTCAACCTCCAATTTAAAATATGGTTTTCGGTAAAAACTTTACACATAAAGTTTTCAATAGAATTAAAAAAAAAGGGGAAATCGTATAAACATAAGTTTTTGATCCCGATACTATGATAACAATAACGGTTCTAACACTCTGCACATGTTTAGAAGCCAATTGTTGGATCCAAATTTATGATAATTAGTAACATAGAATGCATTTTGTTCCCAAGAGCTATATTTTGCCTAATGAATTGAATAGTAACCAAACACAGGCTTATGGGCCCAACGATACTATTCATTTTCAAATCGACTTTTATTATAATAATGAACCCAACATAATAAGCATGGTAAATTAGTGAGTCAAGTTATGAGGAGAACACAATTAATTAGTTACCAAATAAATTAATTGATTATCAATGTTAGTACAATTTTATTAAAGGCAAATAATGAAAATAAATTAGATAAGAATTATAAGTTATGAGGATTTAAATTTAATTAATTTTTTAACTACTCAAATGGCTAGTTAGTTAATAAAGGGACGTTTTTAAAAAAGACTTAATTTTCTTCTTCAATATGCTAAAGTAATTAGCATAAAATAAGTTAATCTTATACTCTTATTCGATGTTTTCCTCAGACTTTAGGAATAGAGGATAAGTACATGGTGAGTTTGTAGATTTTATCTCTAGAAACTAGGTAAGTAAGAATCTCACCTACAACATGAAAGCTATGGTTTTCAGTTTAAAGTATTTTCATATCTGTTATAAAAATAGATCATCTATGTTATGCTATGCTATGTCATATTAGATTAGGACATATCATATTATGTCATGTTTATGTTATGTTGCATATTATATATGATGTATGCTTTATAAAATTATATTGCGTATTCACATTAAGTTACGAATAGTTATAATTTATGTTAAGATATGTTCATAATGAAGCATAATCAGCTCATGCATGTTTTTATAAATGTTTTAAATCTCGTTTTGTGAGAACATGTTTCCTACCTGTTGATCGAAAGCTCACTCTAATATGTTCATGCTACAGGTAAGTAACCTATCAACTATTTATGAGGGACAGTAATGAGTAGTAAACAGATGGTGGAGATAAGTATGGATACTGCTTATTGATGTATCTTCCACAATAGTTTGAGAATGAGTATGTATGTATGTGCATATAAGCAGTTTTACGCATGTATAGTTTGAAACTAAAGTTGTAATTATATAGCCTTTGTCTAGATTACTTTAAAATTACTATGTCACAATAAATATAAATGAAAAATTTGAACATGTTTATTTTTTATGTTCAGTTTTAGAAATATTTTAAAAACACTTATTTTAATTAAGGAATGTTTTTAAGAAACTGATTTAAGAAATTATTATATTTAAAAAATTATTCTACATGTAACACCTGCCATTTTTGTTGTAATGGTTGCTGATAAATAATTGATGACATTAAGTAATTTCCCTAATGATATATGATATAATGTTACTGACTATTTTTATTGTTATTTTAAGTATGATGATAGGTGACGGTCACGTGGACTTGATGTGCTCAAGGTGCTCATGTCATTCATAATGTACACATGGTATATGTTTAATGTTTTATTTTTGTGTAATGTTGTAATTGATACTTTGGCAGGCCGAAATTTCTAATTCGGCAGCCAAATTATTTTTTTTAAATAGCATGTCGATGGATTTCATTGCCAGGCTAAACCCAAAAACTTTGGTAGGCCAAACTGAGCAGTCGATAGGCTAAAGACAATTGACGAGTAATCAGCAAGAATCTCTCAAAATTTATGACAATGATAATTATTGAGATTGGATAAAATAGTCTGAGTAAGTGGCATATTTTTGGACTTTTTATTTATTTCATAGGATGGAGTATTTGACTTTCCTTATGGTGATTGATTTATGATAAAGTTCCCCTTTTAAAAGTTTCAAAATTGGTAAGTGGAACAAATCATTGACATTTCCCCAAATTCCCCTCAATCTCCCATGATTATGTATTCTTCCTTTGGAAAAAAAAAATTAAAATTTGCTGCCATTTCAAAAAAAATCAAACCCTCTCATCATATCACTCTTATTTTCACATATACTTCCACAAAATTTCTTTTAGATACTCTCCCTTTTTCCTCTCACACTTCCTCTCCTTCTTTTCCTCTTCTCTATGATTTCTTCCTCTTCTCTTTGAGAAGAGAGAATTCGTTCTTGGTATGTTTTTGAAGGGTATTTTTTCCCTTTAATCCAACTGTTATAACCTTGCTACAATTTTCTGTTTGCACTAAAATTTTAATATGATGTTGATATATGTGTTATGTTTTATCCATCAAAATTTCACGCCATTTGGATTTTTCTATGCTGAAATATGAATTTTCCTCTCTCTACCACTCACTATTCTATGGTTGCTAATCGGTAAAATTTCTCAAAAGGAAGTCTTTGTTTCTAAGGCAAATGAATATTATTTCCCGTGAAATTTTACAAATATGTTTATGTATATGTTAAGTTATGGACTGGAAAGTTTTGTGATTGTTTAATGAATATTTTATTTGATATTGAATTTTCATTAAGACTAGGTTTTGAGATTGTTTTATCAGCGAACTGTTGGACTTTTGTTGTGTGACTTTTTGTATAATTAAATGAATTTATTTGACAATGAGACTTTTTGTGCTTCTATGCTTATATGTTTATAAGATGTCATAAGAATTTTAGGGTCTAAATAAATTTATTTTAATTGTTTGAGAATGATGATTTCATGTAACTCACTGCCTGATTTGTTTCACTACTACAAATTGTGGATTTCCCTATGGTTTAAAACCGTCGCAGAAAAATTTTACGACGGTTTTTTAACCGTCGTGAAAACTTTAGTCGTGGTATGATATGGAGTTTTCACGATAGTTTTTTACCATCGTGTAATATAAAAATTGACGCGGGAAGGGGTTGTAATGTAGTAATTTTCCATGATGGTTTTAAAAAACCGTCATGGAAAATTAGCATTCTACAAAGGTTTTTCAGAAAACTATCGTGGAATACTAAGAATTCCATGACGGTTTCTTGAAAAACCGTCGTGGAATCAAAGGCTTCCACGATAGTTTCTTAAAAAACCGTTGTGGAAGTTTTATGATTCCATGACGGTTTTTCAATAAACCATCGTGGAATGCCAATTTTTCACGACGGTTTTTTAAAAAACCGTTGTCAAAAATTTATATTCCCCTAAAAAAAATCTCCAAAAATCTCCAAACATATGGTGGGTATCGCAATAATACTTAGGCATCACAAACACATAAAAGGGAACCTATTCTCATACCAAAATGCTAAATGTTGTTCAAAGTTCTTTCAAACACCAAATACAAGTAACACATACTAAATGGCAAAAAACAAATTAATATAACTAATATTAAAACTAAAACTAAAGCTAAATAACACTAAAATAACCAAATAGTGCTAAGTTTAGAACTAACAATAACACTAAAACTAAAAGTAATGGTTTGAAATTTACCAATGGCGGTGGAGTCGGTGGAATGATAAAGGACGAGTCAAACGATGGTGGAGTTGGTAGAATGTCAAGGGATGAGGATGAATGGTGGTGAATGGCACCAGGTTTGTTAGGTGGGTCATCGAGAAAGTGACAAAGGAATGTCAAAGTTGGTGGAATGTCGTGGGGGTCGGGTTCGTCGTTGGCTAGGTCGTGGGGAGAGGAGTTAGAGAGAGAAAGGGTTTTGAGATTTAGTGGGTTTGAATTAGAGAAATTTTGAATAAATAGGGAAAGCCATGCCATTGGCGCTGGATTAAATTTTTAGGGATACTAAAAATTTCAAACATACGGAATATTTCACGACGGTTTTTACTAAAAATCATCATGAAAGCCTCACCCACCTTTCACGACGGTTTTTATAGGTTTTTATAAAAAGCGTCGTGGAAGGTCCGAAGTTTTGAAATTTTTAGTATCTCACCCAAGTTTAACCTTCGTGAAAGATTAAATTTTGGTAGGCTACAAAAAATTTCAAATATGCAAAACCTTCAACGACAATTTTTATAAAAACCATCGTGAAAGGTTAAATTGCGTGAGATACTAAAAATTTTAAACATCCAAACCTTCCACGACGGTTTTTATAAAAATTGTCATGGAAGGTCCCAAGGTTTGAAATTTTTAGTATCCCATCCAAATTTAACTTTCGTGAAAGATTAAATTTTGACGGGCTACTAAAAATTTCAAACATGCGGAATATTTCACGACGATTTTTATAAAAACCATCATGAAAGGTTAAATTGGGCGAGATACTAAAAATTTTAAATATCCAAACCTTTCACGATGGTTTTGTAAAAACCGTCGTGAAGGGATAAATTTAGCGGATACTAAAAATTTCAAACATCCATACCTTCCACAATAGTTTTTATAAAAACCGTCGTAAAATAGAGGCTACTAAAATTTACCTTCCACGATGGTTTCTATAAAAACCATCGTGAAAGGTTAAATTTGGTAGGTACTAAAAATTTCAAACATTCATGCCTTCCATGATGGTTTTTATAAAAATCGTTGTAAAATAGAAGCTACAAAAATTTACCTTCCACAATGGTTTCTCTAAAAATCGTCGTGAAAGGTTTAATTTTACACGACGGTTTTTTAAAAAACCGTCATGGTAGCTCCGCCAATACCACGACGATTTTCGTCTTTGCAAGCGTAACTCGCCACGTTTTTTTTTCCTTATCATGACGGTTTTTGAGAAATGGTCATTAAATAAAGGTCGTACAATCTCAAATTTGTTGTAGTGTTTGAAGTTATTTTTGTCTTTTACTTCTAATACATGTTATGGATTATTCTGAATTTATTTAAAGGTGATTTTTGGATATATTATTATATGTGTTAATTTTTATAGATTTTTCCACGACATCAATAATGAGATAAATGGACTTAGCTAAGATTGTTCATTGCCTAACTATTGTTGGCAAATTTTAGGTCATGAAATTTGTGACTTGTTTTAAATATCAATTGAAATTTTTATGGTCAACGAAAAATCATAATGATATGTTTATGTGTTAGCTTTGTCCTTCTAGAATCTCATGCTATAATTGCACATGAATTGCGAGTTATTAAATTATGCATACAGGTAAGTATTAGTATTGTAGTTTTTGCATGAACATTTATAAGATAGTAAAGTGTATGAATGTTCATGTAATTCTTGAGATGAGGGTACAAATGATGTCTTATGCTATTAGTTGAGTTCATGGAAGTGAACATTAATTTTTATTTTTATATAAATGGATGACATGAACATTTGGAGAGGCGAGCATGCTGAGACTGCTACGACATCATCTAAAGAAAAGATTTAGTAAGCTAAACAAGTAAGTACATTCTCACCTATAACATGATGTGGTTTGTGAAAAGTTTGAATTTTATGCTCATGATGATTCCTATGACGATTCTATGACGGTTTTATTTAATGTATTATTATGAAAGTTTATTGTACAAAAATTATGCATGCTTTGATGATGATGTATTCAAAGGTATAAAGGTATAGATATATGTATGTATATATGTATTACCTAAATAAGTGTTGCACACCCATATTTATGTTTTGTTTATGTAATGATTTCATGTTTGGTTTAAGATTAGCTACCCCTCTCCTCTCATGACGACGCGCCTATGACGATGATAATGGTGCAACACTTAGGCCCTTAAAGATAAAATGAACAAAGTTTTAGTATGGTTAATGTTAACGAAAGATATATTCTATATGAAACTGTGACCAGTGCACTATTATGATGATGATGATTATGGAAATGATGTTTCATAAAAAAGTTCATAAATTGTTTTACATTGTGAGATACGAAATGCACTTACTAAGCTTTTGCTTACTCAGTTTTACATCATATTGCAGATAAGGGTAAGAGAATTATGGAATAGGAGGAGGATAAGAACAGGCGTGTGAGCAAAGAACGATGAATTAAGAACAGAAGATGCCAAAAAAAAGAAGTTTTAAAATTTTTTTAAACTATGATTTTATTGCTTTGTATGTTTATTTTTTTCTGCACTTTGAGATATTTAGGACTTGTTTTAAATTACTTTTGTTTTGGACAAAAGATCGGTCTGCTGATGATTATTGGTCAGTCTGTTCATGTCGGTATCGGCCTATCGATTACCCTAAATCAGCTTGTCAATCTTAGCAATTTTTTTAAAACCCTATATTACAGAGCCTCGGGCGGCTTGCCGTTGGTTAAAGAATATATTGACGGTCAAGTTCGGCCTGCCAAAGTTTGAAGCTCGGGCTACCGAACTATAAAAGCAGATTTTGAAAGTTGTATTGCTTTTATTTAAATTTAAATTATGGTTTTATTATTTGGTGTGATAAATTCTTTAAAGAATATTTATAATAAAAAATGTATGCATGGATCCTAGGATAAGTTTAATAAACTTTACCTTATTTAAATGGTTAATTTTAAAAAGAAATAAAAACTGGGATGAATGTACTGACATCTATGACATCCGAAGGGGGCGTACAGGCTTTGGTATTAGAGCGAATTTTTGTTTTCAATTCATATCGTCACATGTTAGTCCATGTCCTCCAAGTAAGTATGTTTTGAGATAATTGTTAAGAATGCAAGTTTGATGATAAGTGCAAGATTTAGTTGTATTATGAATAAGACCCTAGTACATGATATAATAATGAAATCTTGTCTTATAAATTAGAAGATTATTCCTAAGCTCCTAATTTTTTTAGGAAAATCAACAATGGACGGCTGAAGAAGAATCAAAACTCGTGCTCAGACCAACGAAAGGCTGATGACGATGATCGCCAAGCTATAAAGGCAACTTGAGGAGCAAAGAAGGGAAATTGAAGAACTAAGAGCCAATGGTCAAAGCAATGAATGACGAGGCAATGATATGCCACCTCCTCCCCCTTCTCCCTAGCCATAAGTAGTTGAAGGCTTGGCTCCTACAATAGAACCAAGACCAGTATACCAGGAACCTTTGTTAATCAGATAGAAGAGGGTTAAGCCAGTAGATTTTGAAGGTTCTAAAGATCCTTTAGTCGCTCAAGGGTGGCGAAAGACAATTGAGGCCACTCTAAAACTCATGGGCTTCACAAATAATGGGAAGGTTCTTTGTGCTTCGTACTACCTCACCATGGAGGCCAAAATTTGTTGAGAAGGAATCGAACAGAGCAGGAATGTCGACGAGATGACATAGGCCAATTTCATTCATGAATTCAACATGAAGTTCTTCCACATGAACATTACTAGGAAGCATTACGATGAGTTCAAGAACCTACACCAAGGAGACATGTAGGTTACAATGTGGTGGCAAAATTTGACTAATTTGCTCGTCTTTGCCCAGGGATGGTTAGTAATGAGAGCGAAAGGCTTAGAAGACTGATCATAGTTCTCAAGCAAGAGATTGCTACAATTGTTGATGGGGCAAGTCCTCCCAGAAACCAAGAGCAAGTTGTTTTAAGGGCCCAACGTGCTGAATTTCATTTATCGAAGCTAAGAAGAAACCAAAACCAACCTCAACAAGGTCAATCGGTGGCCAATCCAAGCACTCAAAATTGCCCCCAAAATTGGAGAAACAAAAAAAGGAAGGGCAATTCTTAGAACCAACAGAGTCAAGGCAACAAGAGGCATAATGGTGGCCAGTCTAACAACAATAATAAACAGATTCAGCCGTGCACCAAATGTGGGAAGAAACATCTAGGAGAATGTCGTCTGGGAATGAACCAGTGTTTCATTTGTGGACGTGAAAATCACTTTGCCAAGAATTGCCCTAATCAGATGAATGCACAAACTCAATAGAGAGTTCCTTATGCCCAACTCCATCAGATGCAAGCTACCTTAGAAGGGTTGTTGATTAGCCAAGGAAAACTTGAAGCCCCGCCTACTAATGCCTACATCTATGTAATGACAAAAGAACAGGTGGCTGCTGAAGCCTCTAATGTGGTCATAGGTCAGATTTTAAGTTTTTCTATTAATGCACATGTTCTCTTCGATACAAATGCCACTCATTCTTTTGTATCAATATCCTTTGCTAAGAAGTTAGGGGTTCAATTAGAACCAATGAGACAAGGATTCACTACAACACTACCATCTAGGGAAGTGATGATATCTAGCACTATTTGTATACTGTTCCTCTATGGAATTCTGAAAGGGAACTCTTCATCGATCTTATTGTGATCGATATGTATGATTATGACATGATTCTCGGGATGGATTTTCTGAGCAAGTACAATGCTTCCATTGAATGCCAGAAACTAAAGGTAATCTTCCATCTAGAAGGTGAACGAAAGTTCATGTATGTGGGCAAATCCAGAAGGAAACCAAGTATGTTTCAGTCAACCATGAAAGTAAAGAAGTTGTTAGTAGATGGCTGCATGGGTTACTTGGCAAACATTGTAGACAAAAATCATGAAGAAAAGGCAAGGATTGAAGATGTTGTAGTAGTGAAAGAATTCTCAAAGGTGTTTCCAGATGATCAGTCAAGCTTACCTCCTAATACAGAAATTGAATTTGAGATCGAGCTCGCTCTAGGCACTGACCCGATTTCAAAGGCACCCTATAGAATGGCCCCAGCAGTGTTGAAGGAGCTTCATTCTCAATTAAAGGAACTGCTCTATAAAGTCTTCATCAGGCCTAGTCACTCACCTTGGGGAGCCCCAGTCTTATTTGTCAAGAAAAAGGATGGATCTATGAGACTCTACATCGACTATAAAGAAGTGAATAAAGAAACGATCAAGAATAAGTACCTATCACCCTAAATTGATGACTTGTTTGATCAACTTAAAATTGCATCTGTGTTCTCGAAGATCGACTTGCGGTTGAGATACCACCAGTTGAAGATTAAAGAAGGAGACATTAGAAAAACAGCCTTTAGATCGAGGTATGGCCACTATGAATTTATGGTTATGCCTTTCGATCTAACAAATGCACCTGTAGCCTTCATGGACCTGATGAATCGAGTATTGAAGGATTTCCTTGACAAATTTGTCGTTGTGTTTATCGATGACATTCTTGTTTATTCAAAGAGTCAGGAAAAACATGCTGAGCCTCTAAGAATTGTGCTAGAGACATTATGGAGACACAAGTTGTATACAAAATTCTCCAAGTGTGAGTTCTGGCTTGACAAATTGTCTTTTCTAGGGCAGGTAATATAAAAGAAAGGGATAATGGTAGATCCTACTAAAGTAGATGTTATTCTTAGCTGGAAACAACCTACGAATGCAAGTGAGATAAGGAGCTTTTTGGGCCTAGTTGGTTATTACCGAAGATTCGTGGAAGATTTCTCCAAGATAGCAGTGTCACTCACAAATCTAACCTATAAAGGAAAGAAGTTTGAATGGACAAATGCATATGAGAAGAGTTTCCAAAAACTGAAGAAAAGGTTAACTATAGCTCCAGTATTGGCCATTCCTAAAGGAAGTGATGGATTTGTGATTCATAGTGATGCTTTTAAGATAGGCCTTGGTGCTGTTCTAATGTAGAATGACAGAGTGATTGCTTACGCATCAAGACAACTAAAGGATTATGTGAAGAACTATCCTACTCATGATCTCGAGTTAGCGGCTGTTGTTTTTGCACTAAAAATATGGAGACATTACTTGTATAGGGTCCAATGCAAGATCTTCATTGATCATCAAAGTTTAAAGTACTTCTTCACTTAGAAGGACCTAAACATTAGACAGTGAATATGGTTAGAACTGGTAAAGGATTATGATTGTGAAATACTTTATCATCCAGGAAAGGCTAATCGAGTGGCTGATGCTCTGAGTAGAAAGACTGTTGCTACGTTGTTGTCATTACAAGCAATGTCTCAGCCTTTAAGGAAAGAAATTCTAGACTTCGGTTTGAAACTTATAATAGGTCAGCTTTCAACACCCACTCTTGCTCTAATGTTGTTCGATGAGATTTGAAATAAGCAAGACAAAGATGTAAGCCTTGCAAAGATTAAGTAGGAAATAAAAGAAGAAAAATGTGAAGAGTTTCAAATTACGGATGATGGAACTTTATATCTCAAGGACCTGAATATGAGACAGTGTTATGGCTAGAGTTGACAAAGGATTAAGATTGTGAGATCCTTAATCATCTAGGAAATGCTAATTGTATGGCTGATGCTCTGAGTGGGAAGACTATTGCCACGTTGATGTCATTGCAAGCAATGTCTCAGCCTTTAAGGAAAGAAATTCTAGACTTTGGTTTGGAACTCATAATAGGCCAGCTATTAGCACTCACTCTTACTCCAACAATGCACGATGAGATTCAGAGTAAGCAAGATAAAGATGTAAGCCTCACGAGGATTAAGCAGGAGATAAAGGAAGGAAAATGTAAAGAGTTTCGTGTTGCAGATGGTGGAACTCTATACCTTAAGGACCGCTTATGTGTTCCCAACATTGGAGGCTTAAGGGAAAGAATCTTAGCGAAAATTCATAATACTCCTTATTCATTTCATCCAGGTGTGACAGAGATGTACAATGATCTAAGGGATAACTTTTGGTGGTTTGGAATGAAATGTGATGTTGCCATATATGTGAAGAAATGCTTGACTTGCTAGCAAGTTAAAGCTGAACACTAGAGACTTGGCGATGATGTGCAATCAATTCAGATATCGGAATGGAAATAGGAGGATATTGCAATGGATTTCATTACCGGTTTGCCTAGGATTATGAATGGTTATGATGCTATTTGGGTTGTTGTCGATCGACTGACAAAGACAATACATTTCATTCCCATCAAGATCACTTACTCTATGGAGCGGTTAGCGGAACTATATGTCAAGGAAATTGTGCGACTTCATGGAATCCATAAGTCTATCATTTCTGATCGTGACGGCAGGTTCACGTCTAAGTTCTGGAAAAGTATACAAACTACAATGGGAACACAGTTGCACTTTAGTACAGCATTTCATCCTCAAATAGACGGCCAAACTAAGAGGACAAACTCGATCTTGGAAGATATGCTTCAAGCCTATACCCTCGACTTCATGACTAGTTGGTGTAAAATGTTACCATTAGCAGAATTTACTTACAACAACAGCTATCAAGCGACAATTAGGATGGCACCTTATGAGACCCTACATGGGCGAAAATGCGGGTCGCGTATATGTTGGTATAAAGCTAGAGAAAAGAAGTTGATGGAAAGCATTGGCAATGAAAAGACTGATTTTGTTAAAGAAACCTTTGAGATGATAAAGTTGATAAGAAAGAGAATTGAGACCACTCAAAGCCGACAGAAAAGATTGAGACCACTCAAAGCCGACAGAAAAGTTATGCTGATAAAAGAAGAAGACCTTTAGAATTCACTATAGGCGATTTGGTGTTCTTAAAAGTTGCACCAATGAAAATAGTAACAAGGTTTGGAAAGAAAGGCAAATTAAACTTGAGGTTTGTCAGACCTTATGAAATCGTGAAGTGGATTGGCAAAGTAGCTTATCAGTTGAGATTACCATCAGAAATGTCAACAACGCATGATGTGTTCCATGTTTCGATGCTCAAGAAATATGTCCCAGATCCTACACACGTGATTGAATCATAGGTGATTGAGATACGAGATAACCTCAGTTATAAAGAAAAGCTAGTAGAAATATTAGGTCAAAAGACCAAGACCTTAAGGAATAAAGAAATTCCATTGGTCAAGGTTTTATGGTGAAATCACCAAGTGCAAGAAGCTACATGGGAACACAAAGATGATATGAGGGTTAAGTAATTTCCCTAATGATATATGATATAATGTTACTAATTATTTTTATTGTTATTTTAAGTATGATGGCTGGTGACGATCATATGGACTTGATGTACTCAAGGTGTTTATGTCATTCATAATTTATACATGGTATATGTTTAATGTTTTATTTTTGTGTGATGTTGCAATTGATACTTCGGCAGGCCAAATTATTTTTTTAAATGGCATGGCGATGGATTTCATTGCAAGGCTGAACCCAAAAACTTTTGTAGGTCGAACTAAGCAATCGGCAGGCCGAAAACAGCTGACAAGCACTTAGCAGGAATCTCTCAAAATTTGTGACAATAATAATTATTGAGATTGGATAAAATAGTCTGAGTATTTGGCATATTTTTGGTCTTTTTCTTTATTTCATAGGATAGAACATTTGACTTTTCTTATGCTGATTGATTTATGATAAAGTTTCCCCTTTTAAAAGTTTCAAAATTGGTAAGTGGAACAAATCATTGGCATTTTCCCCAAATTCCCCTCAATCGCCCATGATTATGTATTCTTCTTTTGGAAAAAAAAATTAAAATTTGTGGCCATTTCAGAAAAAAAAAGAAATCAAACCCTCTCATCATATCAATCTTATTTTCATGTATAATTCCACAAAATTTCTCTTGGACACTCTCCTTTTTTTCTTTCACACTTCCTCTCCTTCTTTTCCTCTTCTCTATGATTTCTTCCTCTTCTCTCTTTTAATTTTTGCTGCTAATGTTTGAATGAAATTTTGAGTGTTCTCTTGGGCGAATTCAAAGAAAAATTGAGAAAATTTTGTTTTAAGTTAAGAATTCGTTCTTGGTATGTTTTTGAAGGGTATTTTTTCCCTTTAATCCGACTGCTATAACTTTGTCTACAAGTTTTCATTTGCTCTAAAATTTTTATATGATGTTCATGTATGTGTTATGTGTTATACCTCAAAATTTCACTCCATTTGGATTTTTCTATGCTAAAATATGAATTTTCTTCTCTCTACCACTCATTATTCTATGGTTGCTGATTGGTAAAATTTCTCAAAAGGCAGTCTTTGTTCCTGAGCCAAATGAATGTTATTTCCCACAAAATTTTATAAATATGTTCATGTATATGTTAAGTTAGGGACTGGAAAGTTTTGTGATGATTTAATGAATTATTTATGTTATTGAATTTTGATGAAGACTAGGTTTTGAGATTGTTTTATCAGTGGATTATTAGACTTTTGTTGTGTGACATTTTTGTATAATTAAATGAATTTATTTGATAATAAGACTTTTTGTGCTTCTGTGTTTATATGTTAATAAGATGTCATAAGAATTTTAAAGTCTAAATAAATTTATGTTAATTGTTTGAGAATGATGATTTCATGTAACTCACTACTTGATTTGTTTGAAGTTATTTTTGTCTCTAAATTCTAATAAATGTTATGGATTATTCTGAATTTATTTAAAGATGTTTTTTAGATATGTTATAGTTCTAGGTGTCTATTATATGTGTTAATTTTTATAGATTTTTCTACGATATCAATAATGTGATAAATGGACTTAAGCTGAGATTGTTCACTGCCTAACTATTGCTGGCAGATTTTATATCATGAAATTTTGACTTGTTTTAAATATCAAATGAAATTTTTATGGTCAACAAAAAATCATAATGATATGTTTATGTGTTAGCTTTGTCTCTTTAGAATCTCATGCTCTAATTGTGCACGAATTACGAGTTATTAAATTATGAATACTTAAGGGTTAGGTAGGTATCAGTATTGTAGTTTTTGCATGAATATTTATATGATAGTAAAGTGTATGAATGTTTATGTAATTCTTGAGATGAGGGTACGAATGATGTCTTATGCTATTAGTTGAGTTCATGGAAGTGAAAGTTAATTTTTATTTTTATATAAATGGATGACATGAACATTTTGAGAAGCAAGCATATTGAGACAATGGCAACATCATCTAAAGAAAAGGTTTAGTAAGCTAAGTAAGTACATTCTCACCTGCAACATGATATGATTTGTGAGTACATTCTCACCTACAACATGATATGGTTTGTGAAAAGTTTGAATTTTATATTCATGATGATTCCTATGATGATTCTATGATGGTTTTATTTAATGTATTATTATGAAAGTTTATTGTACAAAAATTATGCATGCTTTGATGATGACATATTCAAAGGTATAAAGGTATAGATATATGTATGTATATATTTTTTACCTAAATAAGTGTTACACACCCATGTTTATGTTATGTTTATGTAATGATGTCATGTTTGGTTTGGGATTAGCTACTCCTCTTCTTTCATGATGGCATGCCTATGACGATGATAATGGTGCAACACTTGGGCCCCTAAAAATAAAATGAACAAAGTTTTAATATGGTTAATGCTAACAAAAGATATGTTCTATATGAAACTATGCCCAGTACACTATTATGATGATGATGATTATGGAAATAATGTTTCATAAAGAAGTTCATAAATTGTTTTACGTTGTGAGATATGAAATGTATTGACTAAGCTTTTGCTTACTCAGTTTTACATCATGTTGCAGATAACAATAATAGAATTATGGAATAGGAGGAGGACAAGAACGTGTGTGTAAGCAAAGAACAATGAAGTGAGAATGGAAGATGCCAAAAAAAAAAGAAGTCTTAAAATATTTTTTAAACTATGATTTTATTGCTTTGTATGTTTATTTTTTTCTGCACTTTGAGATATTTGGGACTTGTTTTAAATAACTTTTGTCTTAGATAGAAGATTGGCCTGCCGATCATTATTGGTCGGTCTGTCGATGTCGGTATAGGCCTATTGATTACCCTGAATCGGCTTACCGATCTTAGCACTTTTTTTAAAACCCTATTTTACAGAGCCTCGGCAGGCCTGCCAATGGTTGAAGTTTGGACTACTGGTCAAGTTCAGCTTGCTGAAGTCTGAAGTTCGGCCTACCAAACTGTGTAAGCAGATTTTGAAAGTTGTATTGCTTTTATTTAAATTTAAATTATGGTTTTATTATTTGGTGTGATAAATTCTTTAAAGAATATTTATAACAAAAAAATGTATGCATGGATCCGGGGATAAGTTTAATAAACTTTACCATATTTAAATGGTTAATTCTAAAAAAAATAAAAATAGAAATGAATGTAACAACATCTGCGACATCCATAAAGGGGCATTACACTACAAATTCAGTATTTTACAATAGGTGAAGATTAAGAATACAATTATGTAGTTGAATAATGATCATGTAAGTAGGGTCGTTACAATAATTGTTGGAGTTGTAGAACAAATTGAGAGATCCATGTGAAAGTGAGATGTACATCATGTAGTATTACAATTTGCTGACTCATTACAGGTAGCAAGTCAACCTCTTTAAAGAATTACAATAAAGCTACCTTGATGACAATACTCAGTATAAAAAGAAAGTAGACTGACAAAGAATCAATGCGTTCTTAGCAGGTCTCGACAAAAAATCCAAAGGAAGAGTTTTTGTGAAAAAACCCTACCTCCAATCCGAGAAGCATTTGCAAAGATCCAAAGAGGGGAGATGAGGAAGAAAGTGATGATCAAGGACAACACTGTTGCGACAATAGTGGAAGGTTCAACCTTGGTTGCTCGAGGACAAAACTCTTAATCCTTCCCCAAACTCTAACAATAAAGGCTAAAGGACCAGCTCGTGGTGTCATCAAGCCCAACCACACTAGAGAGACTTGCTGGAAGATAAATAGGAAACTAGCCAATTACAAGCTAAACAACACCTAAGAATGGCCACCAAAAACTAACTAAGAAGGGAGATTTATGAAGAGTCAATGCCAATGGATAACCTATTCAATGAGGAGCAGTTAAAAATGTCACAAAAGATGTTCAGTTAAAACACAACAAACCAGGCCCTTATTGGAACAGGTGTAATTCCATAAAAAGGTAAATTTTTGACTGCTTTGAGTGTGAAAACAAAGAAGTCATCTCCCTGGTTTATAAATTATGGAGCTTCAGATCACATGACAGGAGACAAGTCATTGTTTAAAGCCTAAAACCCATGCTCTAAGGAGTATAAGGTTTGTATAGCAAACAGATTAGTGTCAATATTTGCAGGCAGGTTCTATTGTTATTACAAAGAACCTGGCATTGAATTCATTCCTCTATGTGCCAAATCTCTCTTGTAATTTGTTATCTATAAGCAAACTCACAAAAGATTTAAACTGCGTTACTAATTTTATCCCACACGTTGTGTATTTCAAGATGCAGGCCTGGAAAAGATGATTGACAAGGTTAGAGAATGCGAAGGGCTTTATCTCCTTGAAGTGGATGGTTCACGTGAAAAACAAACTCGCATAGCAAGTTGTTCAATTATTCCTACATTAGTTTCTCAATCCAATTGGGATTTAGTTTTTGTTTATGATCAGATAATGTTATGGCATTATAGATTAGGCCATTCAAGTTTTAGTGTTTAAAACAGTTGTTTCCATCTTTATTAATTAATAAAAAATGATATTTTCATTGTGAAGTGTGTCAACTGTCCAAACACTATCAAAACACTTATCCTGTACAACAATATAAGCATCTCATCCTTTCTCTACTATATATAGTGACATCTGAGGACCCTTAAAAATCAAAAATACTTTTAGGAACTTGATGGCTTATCTCTTTTGTTGACAATCATACCGAAACCACTTGCGTATTTTTAATAAAAGAAAAATCCAACGCAAGTATCATTTTCAAAAATTTTCATTCCATGGTTAAAGCACAATTCTAAACAAAAATTCAAGTCTTTCAAACTGGTAATGCAAGATAATATTTTGAGTCAATTATTGTAGAATATTTTAAAGGAAATGGTATTGTCCCTCATAGTTTTTATGTTTCCGTTCCTCAAGAACACAGATTGCAAAACGAAAAGCCGACAATAGTTAGAAGTTGCTAGGGCCCTTACGTTCACACCCAATGTTCCAAAACATTTCTAGGAGTAAACCGTGCTTATAACATATACATTATCAAAAGAATGCCTTCTAGGATTCTCGGGTTCAAAAAACCAATTGAGAATCTTACTAAAATATTTGCTCATATATATACCCAGATTATCTCCTCTAACCCTTTAAAGATTTTTGGATGTTCAGCCTTTGTCCATGTTCATTCTTAACATAGGAGTGAACTAGAAACCAAAGCCATAAAATGTCTATTCCTGGGATATTTAACTACTCGAAAAGGGCACAAAATTTGTTCCCTTGTTGCAAAGAAATTTTTTGTTTTGGCCGTTGTCACATTCTTTGTACATAAACCATTTTTTTCCCCAAAACTCATCTTTAGTGAGAGAATGGTGTGACTCAAGATCAGTATTAAGAAATAGCCTTGCCAAATCTGGTGTTATCCATGCCCAAAGTCATGCATCAAACTCAGACCGTGAAGGTTTGTCGTCGCTAGTCCCTGTAGGTTCAGTTCCTACAGGCTCCACTCCTTTCAGTCTATTAGACCAGTCACCCTCAAACACCAGTTTGAGTCCAGGTCTATCCAACAGAAGTCGCAATAGAAATTGTCAAGTTTGTTCCAACTAAAACCTCTAGTTCAATAACTTGCAGATTCACATGAGTTCGGTGTTTTTTCAAGGAAACGAAAACAACTAAGAATGGAGCATTCCATATTTGAACAGCCATGCCGAGAGTCTAATCCAAGCTTCACAATGTTAGAAATCCCACAATGTAATACAACTTCTAAATCTTGTACTGTGAATGCTTGTAGTGACCTTATTGTTCCTATTTCTGGGTGGAAAGGTGTTCGAACATGTACAAAACACCCAATTTCTAACTTTGTGACACGAAATTTTATCACCCAGCTATTCTACATTAGTCATTAATTTATCATGTGAGAAAATTCTAAGCAATATAGAAGAGTCTCTCAAGATACCTGATTGAAGAGTGGTAGTAAACAAAGAAATATCTTAAAAAGAAAGAGACATGAGAGTTTTAAGAATTGCCAATTGGAACACAACCCATGGGATGCAAATGGATATTTAGTGTGAAATATACGGCAGACAAAAGCGTAGATAGGTATAAGGCAAGACTTGTGATGAAGGAGTTTGCACAAACCTATGGGATAAACTACAAAGAGACCTTTCCTATTAGGATAGCAGTATGATTCTGTCAAAGGTGAAAAGTTAGCAAAAAGAATTGAACTCTTTCTAAACTACAGGGTAAGAAAGAAAGCAACATATCCTTATCAAAACATAGACTTTCATGATTCAAGTCTTTCTTGTGTTATCAATTATTTTTTTTAAATCACTAGTGTAATTCACATCCTTTTTCTATCATTCAATCAATTAAATACATCACTATGATATTTATTTATATTAGATATTTTTATCATAATTCTTCACTATTTCTTTTTCTAATTCGATCATTGACATTGCTCCAAACTGATTTATATTTAGAAAGCATTTCTGTAGAATGATTTATACACTTTATTACCATATGTAACTTTTCTTGTAACACATTTTTATATTTTACAGGAAGGAATGCTCTCATTACGTCTGTATCTACGGTATCGACCGTACCAGGTTGCCCTGAGTTCCTTTCTGGAACAACAGTAATGCATAAATCCTTGGGTACACTCCGAAAAATAATGCTACGACCCTTTACTCGACTCGAAACACTATGGTTCCTTAATACATAATCATCAAAACACACTCTAACATCAGTTCGTGATTTCTCCCATATTAATGATGTGAATTATAGTTGAATGATTAGCACAGCGTTGTGAAAAGTGTGAATAGTGTCTAGGTTGTGTGTTGAATACTTGAGTTAGTTTTCATTTGATTGTGATTGTTCAATATTGAGCAATACGTAACACCTTGAAATTAATTAAATGTTATTAATATATAAGATTGTGTATTAGTGTGCCATAATTAATATTTTAAACTTAATTTGATCATTTTGTGAAATTTTTAAATTTATGATATTTTTTATTATTTTAATGATTTTTAATTACTCTTAATTATTTTTAATTGTTATTTTAAATACTGAAAACAAAACAATTTGTCAAATGACCAACACGTCCCACTTTGGAAAACCATGTGCAGGACGTAGTATTGAAAACTGCTTCTCTTCTCTTCATAAAAACCTCACTCTTCCTCTCTCTTTCTCTCTTTCTCACCCATCTCTCTCTCTCTCCTCTCTCTTGCCTGTCTCTCTCTTCCTCACTCTCTCTCTCGGTTTCTCACACTCTCTCATTCTCTCTCAAAAAAAAATTTGAAAACAAAATTCAATTTCAAGCTTCGGGTTAGTAGATTGAAGGCTCGGAAATGAGATTTAGCAACTACAACAACGATTTAAAGCTTTGATTCGAGGTTAGTTTCAAATTTTCTAAACTTTTTCAATTTTTTTCAAATTTTCTTGTATTTTGAAATCTAAGCTTTTCTAAGCTTAGAAATCCTTCAATCTAGATTAGATGAACTTAGAATAACTAGAATACAAACCTTGTTTCATCAAAAATGAATTTAAATCAAGATTTTTTTTTCTATTTTTCTCTATTTTTGGATTAATTCAAAAATTTTGTTTAAAACTTGTTTTAAAGAATTAAAAAGTAATCTACCATATTTTTCTATTAATTTTGATCATTACCTATGCCTGAAAACTGAGAAAACAAGTTAGGATTGACGAATTGGGCTCTGTGAGGCCGAGACCCATGCTTGGAAAATTTTGAAATTTTTCCATATCGGTAGGCCGAACCTAGAAAAGTTCAGCCGACCGGACTTGGTTTTCCAACACAGTTCGGCTGCCCGAACCAGAGCAACCTGCAGGCCGACCAGACATGGTGAAATTTTGTGATTTTTTACCCGTTTTCATCGTTTTGAACCCTGATTGAAATTTTAACTTTGCAAAATGATTTTATAAACCTAAACGGCACACTAGGACACCATGAGATGATTTAGTAACATAGGATAACTTAAGTTAGATACTGATAAGCTAAGTTATTATACATTAAAGGTTATACGTGGATCCGCAGAGCTAACGTATAGCAGACTGAGATTATGGTGTAGGACACCAGCACGATTATTGAAGTAAGACTTCTACCCCTTTTCTTTGGTAACCTAATTTTAAAATGATTTTAGCCCAAAATGGATTTTTATCAAAATGTTTTCAATAAATGATTGAAAGAGCATTTTATTGAACGTTTTTATAGACAGTAGTTTGAGGTGGTTTTCATAATAAACCTCATAATGAATGTAAATGATTATATTTGATAAAAAGAGATTTTAATAATCATAGAAGATATATATAATTATGTTTAAGGGCATGATGTCATATCAGAGATCGGGTCTGTAGTGCGCGACCTTGAGGGCAGGTCTTAAAACCCAGCTGAGCTGCTACGGTGGTGATTTACATATGGTTTGCCCAGGTAAAAGAAAATGGTATTCTTTTTGGTTGACCAATCAAACTGTTTTGGTAAGATAAAGCTTTTATTAAATTTTCATCCATTTATTTATTTGTTCTAATTTGTTTTCTATGTATTTATTTTATTAATGAAATTTCTTTTAAAATTAAATATTTTCAAATTATAGTCATACTGAGCCTTTCGCACACGTTTTATTTGTTTTAAAATTTTTAACCCTTAGGTGGATATCAGCTTAGGATTGGAGAAGATTCCGTCGATCGGACTTGCGACCAGTAGAAGATCTAGGTAGGATGTAGTATAAATAATTCAAGGTATGTATAATCTTAACTTTCTCTTTAATTTTGGACTGTGGGTGTATTGTAATATTGTCAGTACTATGTGTGTGCACAAGATGTGGGTCTGTAGGACTCATTCTCGTCTCACCTTCTATTTTATTATTATATTATTTTATTATCTTCTCATCGCTTATTTTATTTTATTATTTTGTTTGTTAGAATATTATAACTGCTCATTTTAAGTAAACGATTTTAAAATTATCACATTTTTATTTATAAATTTAATTCAAAAACCCAATCTTTAACTAAATTTTTATTTAATGAGCCTAACAAGTATTATTTTGTCCAAAAAATAATATGTTTCAAAGTTCAGTAGGTGAATATATAGTAGTATTATAGTTCAAGGGCTACAAAAGATACATTTTAAAGTTTAGGGGGCATTTTGACACAAATGCTATAGCTCAAAGAGAATCCGTAAAATTTGACTGATTTATTATGTAACACCCCCTTACGGATGTCACAAATGTCGTTACATTCATTCCTTAATACTTTTATTCTAAGATAAACTATTTGACTAAAACATAATTTGAAAACATAACCAAGATCCATGCATACATGTTTTTTTTAGCTTACTTAAAATTACTTGATTATAATCATTCTTTAAATAGTTTATCATAATAAATAAATTCATAATAAAAACACATAGTTTAAATCTACTTACTTAGTTCGGCAGCTAAAATTCAAACTTCGACAGGCCGAACCTGTCTAATAGTCCGAACTCCAACCATCGGCATGCCGCATGAGGCTTTGCAGAATAGGATTTTAAAATTAACAAGATCGGCTGGCCGATATTTGGCAATCGGTAGGCCGACTAAATTCTTCGGCAGTCCAACTAGTAATGGTCGGCAGGATGATTGACTGTAAAAAAAATCAAAAATTAATTTAAAACAAGTTTCAATACCTCAAAGTGCAGAAGACAAATATACTTAAAAAGAAATAAGATAAAATAATAAAACATAGTTCATAAATTCTTAAAACTCATCAAATAAACATAATCAAAATTTTTTAAAAAATATAGTTTATATCTTTAAATTCCTCTTTGTCATTCTTTCATTTGCAATTCCTTGTTCTTAGCTCACGCACCTTTCCTTGCCCTCCTCTTATTCCATTATCTTCTTACCCTTATTTGCAACATGATATAAAACTGAATAAGCTAATGCTTAGTAAGTATATTTTATATCTCATAACTTAAAACATATTATGAACATCATCATCATACGCATCATCATAAAAGTGCATAAAGCACAATTTTATAAGGAACATATCTTTCATTACATTGTCCATATTAAAAACTTTGTTCATTTTATCTTAAGGGCTTAAGTGTTGCACCATTATCATCATTGTAGGCGCGTCGTCATGAGAGGAGAGGGATAGCTAATCCAAACCAAACATGACATCATAAACATAAACATAACATATCATTGGGTGTGCAACACTCATTTAGGTTATACATACATATATTTATACTTTCATACTTTGAAACACATCTTCATCAATCATGCATAACTTTTGATAAATCAATCTTTCATAATAAGACATCAATTTAAACCATCAAAGAATCATCATAACATAAATTCCATTCTTTTCATAAACCACATCATGTTGCAGGTGAGAATTTACTTCTTGTATAGCTTATTTAACCTTACTCCCGCAGTTTTGATATGCTCGCTCCTTAGTGTATTCGTATCATATATTCATTTAAAAAAAATACTAATTAACATTTATCTCAAAGAATTATTCATCATCATATAACTTCTTCCATTTCCATAATACATCTACAACTCTAATTCATGAAATACATAAACACAATTTTCTGCCTGACCTTTATGTATTCAAAACTTAAAAACTCATAATTCATATACAATTCAAGTACCAAACTTGGCAGGGACAAAGTTAACATATAAAGCTATTACCATGATTTTTCATTAGTCATAAAAATTTCATTTGTTATCCAAAACAAGTCATGTAACATTCAACAAAAAATTTGCCAGCAATAATAACACAGTGAGCAGTCCCTACTGACATTCACATAATAAATTATTTACATCTCAAAATAATTCTATAAAAATACTGCATGCAAAAGACACTAAGAACTTCAACATATCCAAAAGTTACCTTTAAATAGATTCCATACAATAAAAAATGTGCATAAGACAACAGAAACAAAACAAGCTTCCAACGTAATAGGCAGTGAGTTACATATCATCATTATTTTCAAACTATTAAAATAAAATTATTTAGGCTCCAATATTTTAATGACAACTTATTAACATACAAACACAGTACCACAAAAATTCTTGACACCAAATAAAAATCCTTTAGTCATACAAAAACATCACACAACAAGAAGTCCAACAATTTACTGATATAGCAGTATCATAACCTAGTCTTAATGAAAATTCCATATCACATAAAATATTCATCGAATCATCACCAAGCTTTCCAATCCATAACTTAACATATACATAAACATATTTATAAAATTTCGTGGAAAATATCATTCATTTGCATTATGAACCAAACTACATTTTTATGCAACATAATCAATCAGCAACAAATTTCTATGAGTGGCAGAGAGAAGAAAATTCGTATCTTATTGTAGAAAAATCAAAATAATATGAAATATGCAGGAACATCACATAAAACATATATAAACATCATACTAAAATTTGAGAGCAAAAGAAAGTTCCTAGACAAAGTTATGGCAGCCGAATTAAAGAGCAGAAATACATTTTAGAAATACCAAAAAATGAGTTCTTACCTTAAACAAATTTCTTCTCAAACCTCCTTGAATTAACCCCAATGAAATTTCAAAATATCTTTCAAATAATAGCAGAGGAATTGAGAGGGAGAAGAAGGAGAAAAACGTGAAGAAGAGAGAGGGTGAGAGAGAGAAAACGTAAGAGGGAGAGAGAGAGAACGTTTATGTGAAAATGAAAATAGCGTAAAAAAAGGGAGAGATATTTTCTCTTTAATTTCAGAAATTTCTTGACTATATTTAGGCTAATACACGAGGGAATGGGGAGCAATAAGGGAAAGTCAAATGATTAACTTATCTTACCATATTTCACCTCTTCAAAATGGGAAACCATATCAATTAATCAAAATCATCACAAAAGTCAAACCTCCTATTTCCTAAAATAAGGAATCAAGCCTAAAATATGCCAACCAATCAAAATAAATCATCTAATTTTATCCAATCATCATAATCATCATTGTCACAAATTTTGAAAGATTTCTGCTAACTGCTCGTCAGTTATCTTCGGCCTACCGACCACACAGTTCGGCCTGCCGAATGCATGAGGTCTAGCCTGCCGATGAAATTTCATCGGCCTGTCGTTCCATGAGGGACAATCCGGCCTGCCGAACTTAAAGGTTCGGCCTGCTAAACTGCCTTGCCCTCTAAAGTTTAACAAAACATATATTCATTACAAAATTATTATTAAACAAACAACATAAATGACATGAACACTTTGAGCACATCAATTCCACGTGGCTGTCACCTGTCGTAATACTTAACATAAAATAGTTAGTAATATCATAATACATATTAATAAAGAAATTACTTAATGTTGTTATTCATCTATTACATGAGATTGGCGAGTGTTACATATTATTGGCAAAATTCCAAGGCATTCAAGAAAGACACAAAATAATAATAATAATAATAATAATAATAATAATAATAATAATAATAATAATGATGATGATGATGATGATGATAAAATACATAAGATTTATAATAGTTTACCTTTGTGTAAGAGTTTAGTTTATTTCAATAGCTATAAAACTGTTGGAAAAATAATACGCAGTGAAATTTTAAAAATTTTAAATCAGAGTATTTTTCAAAACACAAGTCTGACATGCTATATGTATAAATTAACTTGATCTTACTGACCTTGTATATGCCGAAAAGCTCCCGAAGTCTGTGTAGAGAAGTAACGTTCCAGAAGAGCCTCAACCAACTGGTCTTCTTTGCTATTCTCTATCCACGATCGGAGTGAGTGTGGGCTCACACGTACAGCTCTTCCTCAAGGTGACTCTCCTTCCAATCAATTGAGAGAACCCAAAGCTAGTGTTCGTGATTTGTGAACAAGAGCTCTTAGGGAGTTTCAGATTCTCACCAGTAGAGTATCACTCTTAATCTCTCTATTGATCTAAATAACTCATTAGACTCACTCCCTATTTATAGAGGTTGGGTCTAGGGTCATTCCTTATCAGATAAGGTCTGAAAAATTTGAAACAGAACCAAATTCGGGTCTATATCGGATAAGATACGCGTAAAAATGCGTGAAAACGCGCGATTTTTAATTCTCGCATAGGCAGGCCGAACTTTTTCAT
>CAMOHE010041018.1:0-15122 GCA_946598075.1 Artocarpus hirsutus | reverse complement strand
CCCCCCCCCCCCACGTCATCGTGTAATCAATTATAAATGTTAATATGTCAATATTTGATTTTGTAGAATTATGTCAATATATGAAATTGTGGATATGTGAAGCTGACAAGTAATTATGCTATTTGTGGTGAATATGTCAATATATCGAACATGTGAAATTATATGAATATGTACAATTTGTGAAATTATATATGTAATTGTGAATATGTATAAACTTCTGAATATGTGTAATTATGTGAAATTATATGAATATGTGAAAAGTGTCCTTAAAATTGTGCAATTGTGAATATGTTAAGATTTGATTACATGAAATTATGTCAAAATATAAGCTTCTAAATATGTGAAGATGGAAAGTAATTGTGTAATTCGTGGTAAATATGTCAATATGTCTATTAGAGGAAAATTATGTGAAATTGTGCAAGTCATGATATTAGTATGTGAATATGTGTAGTTTGTGATTAATATTAGTATGTATATGTTAGTTTTTGAATACGTTGCATAGGTATAATGTCTTGTAAATTCGATAATGATAAGTACGAGAAGGAGTATGAAGGCTGCACTTCATTTGCAACGCAATATAGCAAGGGAAACAATCGCAGTAAGCCATAAAGGCGAACCGGATTTGATCCAAAAGTAGACTTCGACCAAAGGTCAACATTAATGAAAAAAATTCATCGGATGAGAAAGAAAGGTTTAAGAATTGAAGTGACTTTTGATTCGAAAGGCCAACCGAAAGGCGCACCCGATCATGAATTAAGCAGTTGGATCGGAGTCCTTAGTCGAGAGCACGTTCCAATTTGGACAAAAGATTGAAAGTCTAAGGATTTAGATAAAGTAAAAGATGTGATTTGGAGAGAAATATACAAAGCTTTCACAGTTGAGAATTGGTATAGGAAAAGGGCTTTAAAGGTTTGTGGCGAATTAGCAAAGGGGTTCAGATCTGACCTCTGCGTTACCTTCGTACAGCCATACCTTTCCGTTTCGGAGGAGGATGTAAATATATATAAACGGCCTCCTACAGTAGCACACTACTACCCCTCCATAAACGATGAAGATTGGGAAGCTTTTGTGAGGTATCGATGTTCTAGTGATTTCCAACTACTATCATCAAATGCAAGAAAAATAAGTGTAGAAAATGAATACTGCTCTATGGTTGGCAGAGTGGGATATAGAGAGCTCGAGCAATCCATGGTACGTTACTAATTAACTCAAACTACATATATCAATTATTGCTACATTACTATGTTGCTAACATAGCGTAACACAGTTTGCAAAGACAGGTGTGCAACCAACACGGGAGGAGTTGTGGGTAAAATCACGTCAAGGTCCCGATGGCCAGTTTAAAAATCCAAAAGTAGCAGAGATTTCCAACTTGATTGTAAGTCTACTGAACACGAATAATTAATTTGTATTTTACTACGGGTGGATGAAGGATTGCTTGAATAACATGGTTGTATTGTTCTTGTACAGGATGAATATACAACGCAACAAAGTCAAGGGAGCTTCCAATCGGTCAGTAATGATGACATTTTGATGAGGGCACTAGGGAAATCGAAACATTCAGGACGTGTTCGCGGTCAATCAAAGTATGTGAAGCAGTCTCAATACTTCGACCTCCAACCAGGATCGTCAAAATTGAATTCTCAAATGTCAAAGATGCAGATAGAGATTGCAGAAATCCAAAGTCTTGTGACTGAACTCATTTCCTAAGGACGTGCTAAGTCGACGGATATAGCATCTCACAACTCAACAGCTTCAAAGCTAGTTGTAACCCTCCCAATACTATAGCATAAGCTCCAAGAGCTCTAGAAGCTCCAGAAACTCCAGAAGTCCAATTGTCACCTCCTCGTCAAGGACCCGAACAATGTAGGCTCTTCATTGAGGATAGAGTTAATAGTGGGTGTACACTTATTGCACTTGAGAAGGTGTGGATGGAGAGCCTTCCAACTGATACAGTTCATGGATGACTATTAGAGAGAGAGAACGTGTGTGTTAGCATCACTACCATCAAAGTTAGAATAACTGAATTGTCTATTCAAACACTTGAAGCAACAACTGTGGGTGAAGCAGTAGGAAGCTTTGTCGCATAGCCAAAGAGATTAGTTGAAGTCATCACATTGACAAAGACGAGTCGAGCACCTAGCCATGTTCCCCAAGATGTAAGCTGAAAGAAACTACAAAAAAAGAAAAGCTCTCTAAAAGCAAGAGAATCACAACCTGAGGTTCAACAACGCCAAGAACAAACCGTTGCTAATAAGCACTTGTGTGCATTAAACTTCGCTTCAGTACCTCAAGAATTTATGCAGTTAGCTCTATACCCATATTCTTTCATGCACGATGGGTCGACCATTCAGTGCCCGATACCAGTAAATGTCACTGGAAATGATTTGCCTATCTATGTGGGGTATGAAGACGTTTACGACTTCATCAGCTTTGAAGAAATCGGGCAAACTGTATCCTCATATACATCAGGTGATAACTCTAGCCTTATTTCATCATTTTAAATATATACATAGAGTTGTAAGGTGTTTTAAAAAAATTCACTATAATATTTTTTATTGTAGTTTTTTGGCGGAATATTATGAACTTCAAGGCATGGCGCAAAATTTCAGCTTCATATCTCCGGCCATTGTTTCAAGTGCTGCAAGAGACCTACAGAGTGATCATAGAGAGCGTGGCACATCACTCCTCCACCTATTAGCTGAAGCACTGAGGGGAAAATTATTCTTCCTGCCATACAACGTTGGAGAACATTGGATGTTAAGACTTATTTTGCCATGGGAGGACCAAATATATTAGTTTGACCCCCTCGGACACCCACTACGTGAGGATTTCTTATCAGTCACAAGATTGTAAGTATTAATATTGTCTTACAAAATTAATTGTTTTTAGTCTCACATAATTGTATCGTCTATTAATTTATTTGTTATTTAAACATGATATATTATTAGGGAGCTTAACGATTGGATGCTTCAAGTGGGAACCGATGTCACAAACCGACCGACCGAACGAAATGTTAAATTCTAAACGTAAGTGTCCAAGACAACAAGGAAACATAGAATGTGGTTTTTTTATTCTACATTTCATGCGGGATATAATTACAAGTGGTATACAAACCTTAGGAAAAAAAGAGTTTTATATACATATAGATATAAATGAAGTTAGATAAGAGTGGGTATAATTTGTAAATAGGTTTGTGCTTTTTAGATAGGTACACGTCATAGTAGATTAACAAAGTGCTCAAAATAGCTCAAATGTAAAATGATCTTGTAAATTCAATGCAATTTTTAATATACAACAATTATTGTATGTAATTAGGGCCTTGATGTAATGGATAACACACGAGACTGGCCATCCCGTGGGAAATTAAAATTATGGGAGAATTTTTTTTTTGAAAATACCAAATTTCCACGACGGTTTTTGACTTAAACCGTCGTGGAAGGTGGAGCTTCCACAACGGTTTTTAGCGAAAAACATCGTGGAAAATTAGCACTCCCACCGATCTCGTGTGCCAATTATTCTATTACACGACGGTAAAAAACCGTCATGAAAACTCAGTCTTGTTCCATGACAGAAGTTTGCACGACGGTTTTTTAACCGTCTCACAATGGTTAAAAAACCGTCGTGGAATCCACTTTTTGTACTAGTGATATCTATGAATAATAGGTCTATGCTACAAAGAGTTATGCCTACAACATACCAGCATGCTTATCGCTATTAAAATGTGGGTTTCACCCTTTGGTACATCAAAAGACATAAGTCAAGACAACGGGCCCACTATTCATCTCAAGATTAAGATACAATATAAATAATTGTCTAAAGTGGATCAATTTGCTGAGATAGAATTATTAACCCAAATCAATTCACTTTATATCCCGATCCAACACATCGTCACCTATGACAATGTACCAATATTTCTATTCGTGGAGTCCACCTCCGACGGATTAGACAAACCATCTCTCATTAGGTATATAGACAACATAACAATCTTTACATGAATAAAACATCCAACTTTATTCCATTGATTGCGGATATTATGATTTAGACTGTCACCTTAAAAATCGTGTCTTTCGCATAATCTGTCCATCATTTTCCCAATTCTTAAATGTTTAGACCAACAGTCTCAGACTATTGTTTGCTTAACGTACATTCAATAAATATGAAAGTAAAGAGGACAAGATTTGGTATATAAATAATAAAAAAAATTCTTTATTGATAAAAAATGTCTCCAAAAATATATTACATTTTTACTCCTTAGGGCATACACGTCTAGCAATCTCCCTCTTGCACTAGGTGAGTAAAAATGGCAAATCTTGCTTCCCAATAGCTTCCACATGCCTCTCAAAGACTATCCAGTAAGTGTCTTCGTGAATGGAGTAGCTAAATTGTCCTCTGACACAATTTTGCACACCCTGACATGCCCACCCTTGACAAAGTCCTATATCACATGATACTTTCAATCAATATGCTTACTCTTCTTGTGAAATCTTGTTTCCTTAGCATTAGCTACTGCCGCATTGTTATTACAATACAATGATATCGCCTTATCTATATTAGGAATTACCTCAAGATCTTTAAGGAACTTATAGAGCAACACTGCTTCTTTTGAAGCATCACTAGCTGTCACATATGTGGCCTCCATTATTGAATTCAAAGTGCAATCTTGCTTCACACTTCTCCAATTGATGGCATCGTCGACCAGAGTAAACACAAAACCTAAAGTCGATCTACTAGAATCCAAATAGGATTGAAAATTCAAGTTAGTATATCCTAGAGGAGTTAAGTCCTCACCCGAATACACAAGCATATATCCTCAAGTCTTTCTTAAGCACTTGAAAATATGCTTGACTGCAACCTAGTGGTTTGATCCTAGATCCACTTGAAATCGACTTACAATCCTGACCGCGTAACAAATATCTGGTCTTGTACAAAGCATGGCATACATGAGATTACCCACTGTCGAAGCATAAGGCACCTTCTTCGTGTATTCTCTTTCTTCCTCAGACTTTGGAGAGTTTTTTTTAGAAAGAGTAATTCTAGACGTAAATGATTGCCCGTCTTTCTTGGAATCCTACATCGTAAACCTCTTGAGAATTTAATCTATGTAGCTGGCTTGTAACAAAGCTATCATTTTGTTCTTTCTATCCTGAAAGATCTAGATACCGAGAACAAAATAAGCCTTAACCAAGTGCTTTATGTCAAACTGCTTGATCAACCATAATTTGACCGATGACAATGCCCCAACGTCATTGCCAATTAGTAGAATGTCATCTACATAGAGCAATAGAAAAACCACATTCTCATCCTTAATGTGTTTATACACACATAGTTCATTCACATTTTGTGAGAACCCATAAGTCTTGATCACTTGATCAAATCTTATGTTCCAGGAACAAGAAGCCTGCTTAAGTCCATATATTGAGTTTAGCAGCTTACAAACCTTACCCTCTTGACCTTTGACCTTGAACCCGTCTTGTTGTTCTATATAAATGGACTCATCAAGATAGCCATTTAGAAAAGCCATCTCGACATCCATCTGTCAAATCTTGTAGTCGAGAGCAGTAACTATGGACAAGAGAATCCGGATGGACTTAAGCATGGCTACAAGTGAAAAGGTTTCATCATAATTGATTCCTTCTTTTTGCGTGTAACCCTTAGAAACCAATCTAGCCTTAAAGATTTTGACCTTTCCATTTACTCCTCTTTTCCTGACAAAGATTCACTTACACCCTATGGGGTTTTACCCCTTCAGGAAGATCCACAAGCTCATAGACCCGATTGGTCTTCTAAGACTTCATTTCTATGTTCATGACCTCTGTCTAGAGTTTCGAATTGACATCCTCCATAGCCTCTATGTAAGTATAAGGATCCCTGTCATGTTTATCTAGTTCAGACAAAAAGGTCTCACTGTTGAACATATACCTCTTGAGTTGATGCCCGATCCTCTCATTACGCCGAAGCCCCTTAGGTTGTTGTTTAGGTTAGTTTGGTTTTTCTACATTGATTGGAATGGTTTCATTCGGTACCTATGGAGTGATTGGATCACTCCTTAACTCCTCAAGCACTACTTTGCTTTAATGTTTAAAGTCGTCTATGTAACTCTCCTCAAGGAAAGTTACATTAGTTGAAACCGTGACTTTATTTTCCTTTGGGTTATAGAAATAACCCCCTTTAGTCCCTTTTGGATATCCTACAAACACACAAACTTTGAAACACGCTTCCAACTTATTCGCGTCCTTAAACAAGACATAAGCTGAACATCCCATATGCGAATATGGTTTAAGGATATCTTCCTACCTGTCCACAACTCGTGAGGAGTTTTAGGGACCGATTTTGAAGGCACATTATTCAAAGGATAATATGTGGTTTGTAGTGCATATCCCTAAAAAGATAAAGGCAATGATGAATAACTAATCATGGACCTGACCATGTCTAATAAAGTCCTAATTCTTCTCTCTGCTATGCCATTTTGCTACAGAGTGCCCGGTGTAGTCAAATGGGATAAAATCTCATTCTCTAATAAGTGTCCCAAGAACTCATCAGAAAGGTATTCTCCACCTTGATCAGATCGAAGTGCCTTTATGGGTCTACCCAATTGTTTCTCCACTTCAACCCTAAACTCCCTAAACTTGTCAAAAGTTTAGCTTTTATGGTGCATCAGGTACACATACCCATACCTTGAGTAATCGTCAATAAAAGTGACGAAGTACTTATACCCTCCTTGTGCCCAGATGTTCATTAGTTTGCAAACATCATTATGTACAAGTTCTAGAACCCCTTTGACCCTATGATCCTTAAACTCAAACAGTCTTTTGGTCATTTTACTCTTCAAACAAGATTCACATTGAGGTATATATTCCACCTTTAAGTGACTTTAAGGTCCATCCCTTACCATCCTTTGAATCCTATTTAGGTTAATATGACCAAGGCGCAAATGCCAAATATAAGTCTTATTAGAATGAGAAGTTTTAAGTCTTTTAGAGTTATTATCATTTATCTCAGCATTAAGCAGTAAGTTTATCTTAGGTTTGATAAAATATAGATTACTTTGCATCCATCTAAAATAGATAAAACATTTGTTTTTATTAATCACCACTTTATTATTAATAGAAACCAAATAGGAGTCTTTAAATAAACAAGCTACTGAAATTAAATTTCTTTTAAATTTAAGAACAAAAAAACAATCTCACAAAATTAAATTCCTATAATTATCAAAATAAAGATGGACATCTCCCACTACTTTGGCTAAGTCTAAGGATCCATCGCCCATCTAAAGCGTGAAGTTTTCATGAAGCAGACTTCTCGTTTCTTTGAACCATTACAGAGAAACACAAACATGATTAGTTGCACCGGAATCTATGACCCAAATGTCACTAGATTCCTCAACCAAACAAGTTTCTAAAGATAGAAGATCAAACCTACCTCCTTTGAAAAGGAAGTCCTTACAATGCTTCTTGATTGCTGACCTTCCCACAGAAAAAGCACTTTAGCTTCTTTGGGTTATTCTTCTTCTTCTCCTTGCTCTTGTTATTAGCAGGAGAAGAAGACTTCCCATTCTTGGCCTGTTGCTTCTTTCTATTCCCAGAATTGAACTTGGAACCAGAAGCAGTTGCCAAATTGGCCTTGCCACCAGCAGGAGACTCCCTGATCAACAGTTCAAACTCCTGCAACTGTTTCATTAATTCTGTTAAGGTCATATCCTAACTATTGGTCAAATTAAAAGTAGCTCTAAACAGAATAAATTCCTTTGACAGAATCTCAAAGACCATAGTCATTTGAGTTTCAACACTGATGTCGGCCCCATTGGTTTGTGCCTCAATGAGATAACCTATGACCGACATCATGTGCTCCTTTACAGATGTTCTCGGTCTTTGCTTACAGTTCAAGAGTTTTTCAAAGCACCCTTTGCCACTTTGTTAAGGCCTAGCCTCCAAACTTGTCTTATAGATTATCCAAGATCTACTTAGTAGTCTCATAATCCTCATGTTGAGCCTACAGCATGTTATTCATGCTAGCCATAATGTAATAGCAGGCCTAATCGTTTGCATATTTCCAACAATCATATGCTTGGAATTGATCGTTGGTGGAATCTCCCGTAGGCTCGAGAGAACAAGGGGTTGTCAGCACAAATTTTAGTTTCTCAAAAGAGAGGACAATATCCAGGTTTTGTTTTCAATCATTATAATTCTCTCCGGTTAATTAGTTTTTATCAAGTATCGATGATAAAGCATTTTTAGACATTTTTAATCTATAATAAAGAATCATATACTAAACATAAGCAAACATTGCATAATAATTTAGTAAGATAACACAATCACGTAAAAACATACAAATGTGTTTATGTGTCAAAACCTTGAAAATATCACAACCTTACAACGATAATTCCTAACTCAGAATTCAACAAGCTTGTACGGGAGTTATGCCAAAGTCAATCAGGAACACGGATCCCCTCCTGATTAATATATGCCATCCAAGACTAGTATGATCCAGCATATATTAATAATCGTTTCTTTGGCTATTAATTTTATGAACAGAGCTCCTAAAGGAGATTAATAATAAAATTAATATGAGTGTATAATAACCGTTTCAATATTTTATCCATGATTTACAATCATTACCTATGGGTGTGCAACCATAATTCATGCTAAAATGCCTTATCCTCTCATATATTCAACCTGGTACATGATGAAGTCCCTTCCTAGGAGTCGGAACCATCATGTGCTACCTATGGACCAATGATGGAGACCTTAAGTCCTCTCTTTGAAAACCTTCTCCCACTCAATCTTTTGAAATCAAGGTTTTATTTTAAGAACATGCATGAACAATTTTAAATGAGCGGCACTCCCTATTATATATGGCATGTTATCAATATACATGGCAAATCATATTATAATGCAGACAAGCAAAACAATCAAGCAAAGCTATAAGTAAAATAATAATAAATAATCATAATATTATGGTTCCACCATAGAGAATAGAAAACAAAGATTACAAGAGAATAATCGAAACATTTTATCGATTCTTCATCCTTGAATCCTCAAGTTGTATCATTCTTCATGTAATGCCCATCTTCATGTCTTTAATTCGGTATGAATCGAATACTTCAAATTTTGATCATATCCAAATTTAATGTTTCTTAGAATTGTCCCAAAAATAAAATTAAAATTTTCCAAAAAACTATACCTTTTTTGAAAAAAATTTTCAACTCTCTCTTGGCAAGCCGATTTGGGTGATTGGCCTGTCGGTCATGATCCACCGGCTTGCTGATGTTTTTAGGTCCCCCTTACCGGTCATGATAGTTCGGCTTGTCGAGCTGATAAGTTTGGCCTGCCTCTAGACCCACTTGATTTCTACCTCACTGACAGCCTATCAAACCTCACATCTAGCTTGTCGATCTACGACCATCAGCCTGTCGATTTAGAAAGTTAGGCATGCCGACCGAGTAGAAACCACCCTTTTCAGAAAATACAATTTCTTATGCAATTTATATATTTTATTTTCGACAACTCAAAAACATAAATTAGAGACTCAAAAAATACCTAGGAGCGCTATCATCCATCTTCTAGATCTGCCTTCTAGATCCATCTTCTCCGAATGATTATTTATTTACAAAATTCTTACAAATTTAAAATTAAATAATAATTCTTAGACGGAGTTGATAGTCCGCCATCTAATTACATGAAAAACCTGTATACACATTCAAACCTTTAAGGAACCATGATCGGTATAAATTAATTAATTAATAAATAATTAGATAATAATTTAATTAACCATAATTAATTAATAAACATTCACTATATAATCCATGATAACATAAAAATATATAAAAACCCTAGAGTGCCAACTCTCTATAAAATTAAATTCAAATATATGAGAGATCAAGATCACATAATTTACACATATAGATTAATCACAAACTCTTAAATTTATGACAAAAACTAGGCTCTGATACCAATTGTTGGCAAAAATAGTATGCAGTGGAATTTTAAACTTTTTTATATCAGAGAATTTTTCAAAAAACAAGTTTGATATGCTATATGCATAATTTAACCAGATCTTACTAACCTTGTAAATACCAAAAAGCTTCCTCAATTAGTGATAAGTAAAGTTCTAAAAAGACCTTAACCAACTGGCCTTCTTTGCTATTCTCTATCCACGATCGGAGTGAGTATGGGCTCACACATATAGCTCTTCCTGGTGACTCTCCTTCCAACCAATCGAGAGAACTCAAAGCTATTGTTCATGATTTGTGAACAAGAGCTCTTAAGGAGTTTTCAAAATCTCACCAGTAGAGTTTCACTTTTAATCTTTCAATTGATCTAAATAATAATAAGATTCACTCCTTTTTTATAGAGATTGGACTAGGAGTCAGTCCTTATCAGATAAGGCCTCAAAAATTCAAATCAAAATCAAATCAAAATCAAAATCTGATAAAATCTACATAGAAAATGCGTGATCCTTTTATCGCCGGTCGGCAAGGCGAATTAGTAGATCCGCCTGCCGAACCTTCTCAATCGGTAGGCCGAACTTAAAGATCGGCCTGCTGAATATTTGATAAAAGATCCCTACGAATCTTTATTTTCCACCTGAGATTCTTAGGATAAAGCCTCCGTTTTAATTAAAATAACCTAATTAAAAAGTTATCTGATTAAAACTGTCATATCTAGATAATCTTTAGGAAAATAAATATTCTTGATAATTCAATAGGTTTATCTTGAATTAATTCAAAAATTAATCCATCTGATAAACAGACATGAATTATTCATTCCCGATAATTCAACAAGTTTTAATTTTATAACAAAATTAATTCAACTGATATACAGACATGAATTATCTGATTTTATCAAATTTCAGCCAATTTGATAAATCTAACATAAGTCACCAATTATTAAAAAAGCATGTCATATCGTTACAGGACTTGTGTAAGCTAGGAAAGGGGACTTGATGGATCTATATAGTTCAAGCTCCCAATAATTATAAAACCCAATATCCCAGAAATACATTTCATAATTATCAACTCCAACGCTATTCTACTAAAAGCTTGAAACTGCACTCTCGAACTATATAGAATTATGAAGCTTGTGTAGTTAAGTCTCCATGACATATTATAGTATATTATATCCCCATAGGATTATTCATAATTGACTTAAGGATAAGTTCTGTCTTAGCTTCCTGATTATTTTTTTCTTACGTTTCATTATTTCACTATCAGAAAACTTACCATCCAAAGATGGTATACCATTATGTTACACCTATGTATCCAAATAGTTAAGCGCTCTAGTTTTCGAATTACAGGATAATGCATATAAGAGGACATCAATACTCCTAAAGAGGAGTTATGGATTCCATATCCATGAATAACAAGTCTATGCTACCAAAAGTCATGTCTCTAACATACCGCATGCGTACCACTATTAAAATGTGGGTATCACCCTTTGGTACATCAAAAGACATAAGTCAAGACAACAAGTCTATTATTCATCTCAGGATTAGGATATAATATAAATGCTTGTCTAAAGTGAATCAATTTGCCAAGACAGAATTATTAATCCAAATCAATTTAGTTTATGTCTCGATTCAACACATCGTCACCTATGACATTGTGCCAATGTTTCTATTCATGGAGTCCACTTCTAATGACCAAGACAAACCATCTCCCATTAGAGATATAGACAACATAACAATCTTTACGTGAATAAAGTGCCTAATTTTATGCCCTCAATTGCGAATCTTATGATTCAGACCGTCACCTTAAGAATCGTGTATTCTGCATATTCTGTCCACATATGCCCAATTCTTAAAGGTTTAAGGGGGAAATGTCACCAAGATTTTTCTCATGTAAAACACACTTAGGAATTGCAATGAAGCCCTTGAAAATTTTCGGTTCACAAAATCCTTCTTTTGGTAAGTTTAATTTTTTTAAAATGTAAAGCTTGTTTGCTTTTATGTTTTAGTTTGTTGTTTCAAAAAGGCATGTGATTCTTTATGTAATTTATGATTTGATTTTCTTACTTCCATGGTTTATGTTGAAGTTGTGGTTGAAAAGTGGTATTTGGTGCAAAAAGGGATGGTTTTGTGAACTTTGAGGTAGTTTTAAAAAAATAGTGACTTGGGCATGAAAATGGTTTTAGAAAATGTTGAATTTGCTTTCACGGTGGCTGGAATGCTATTTTAGAGTTGATATTTACAAAAAAGGACCCAGGGACTAAATTGCAAAGAAAAAGTTTTTCTCGATAGATTTAAAAATGACCAAAAACACCCCTATATAGTGAAAAATTTGAAAAAGTTATAACACAAACGTTGAAGATCTTAACAAAACTGTTAGAAATCACAAATGGTTCGTTGAAAATCGTGTTTGTTTGTGAGTTATGGATTTTATAAAATTTGTTAGAATTGGAAAAAAAATTAAAGGGCAAAAATGTTATTTTGCAAAAGGATTTTGGGTATGGTATTTTGAGCAAATATTATCCTTATGAAAAATGAAAAATTATGGTTTAAAGAGATTATTTTTAGTTTGAGGGTAAAATTATCAAAATTTTCAAATAAAGAGAAAAATTGCAAAGTTTTATTAAAATGGGGCATTGATGTAAAATAAGGAAACCCGATACCCTAGGGTATTGTTTTAAAATTAAAAAGCAACGATTTTGCTAAAATAGCAAAATTGAGCTTAGGAAATTTAGAAAGGCCCACTGAGGGCAAAATTGTCATTTTTCCACGAGTGCCTGAACTACTTCGAAACGTTCTAAATAAGAAAAGGGATTATTATAAGACTTCAGCCCTTTGTTAGAAACAATAAGGTAGAATAAGATAAGGAAAAGAAAATCCGAGATCATTAGAGCTATAGATGGGTATGTAACCAATCTATTGATTAAAGAATGTTTTGTATTGATGCATAAGATGAAATAGTGGAAATGTGGCTAATAGCGTTATAATTGGCCAAATAGAACCCTAGAAGATTAGGAAAAGAGGACTGAGATTAGCTAGCACAGTAGTCTAGACAAGTAAGTACTAATCCCACCTATAGTATGGAATTATAGGTATAGAATATGATATATATATATATATATATCATTATGTACCTGTGTGTATATCAAGTTGTACACCTGTGTGTGTACAAACAATAATACTATACATGTGTGTATATTATAATGCATACTTATGTGTATATTGATATGTGTACCTGTAAGTATATAAAATAAGTACATGTGCATATATTATGTTGTATACCTATGTATATATTAATGTGTACCTATGAGTATATAAAATATGTACCTGTGTGTACTATACAATAGAAGAGTATTTATGTTTTGTGTATAATATGTGAATATGACCTCATGCATGGTATGATAACCATAATAATTGGACAGGAAAATACACCACTAGAAATAAGAAGACTATCGTACCGACTCCTAACTCAATGGGGGGTTCAAGGTTATAGTATGCCCTCGGTGTCATATAGAACTATGTGCGCAATGGTACGAACACTTGGGCCCTAGCTAAAGATAAGACATGATAAGGATAAAGAATGTTCATAAGAAAGCATAACTGGATCATGCAGTTTATTGAACATTGCATGTGGGCTGTGTTTGGACTCACTGGGCATAAGCTCACTTAGTGTTTCATGCTGTAGGAATTTCTATAAAGAGGTCAGAATGAATTCACTATTGAGTTGGCAGAGGAATATGCATAATGTGCAGAACAGGGTATGGAAACCACCGTAGTTATGTTTCTGCTGTTTAATATTTTAAGATATTTTGAAACTAGAAGTATGAAAGTTGTAGTATATTTAAGTAAGACAAAACCTTTTTCAAAAATATTTAACAAATAGTATTGTAAAAGAAGGTTTGTTTATGTAAAAGTAGATATATACTTGTATTATGAGGGTCGCTTAAATCTGCATGTGTAATATATTTTAAAAAAAAGTATTCCAAAGTTTTTCATCAATACGTAAGCAAGAAAAAGTGTTTTATCACAGCTCAAAAAAGGCGGGTTGTGACATGGGGAAGGCTAACGTAGTTGCAGATGCGCTCAATAGGAAGTCTTTAGGGATTCTCGCTTGCTTGGCACTTGAAGACTGGAAAATAGATGCAACGATGAGTGCGTACAGGCTATAGTACTGTAAAGATTACGAACGAGTTTCAGTATACCATATGGAGTCAACCTCAACTCTCGTTTAGAAAATAGAATCAGTAGTGAGACCAGCACCTACAAGGAATACGGACGCGAATCTAGAACGGGGAGCAATTTGAAGAATGAAGAATATGTATGGATGGATCGTTGTACTTTAGGGAGCATTTGGCAATTCCAACAATCATAAAAGTGACAAAGGCCATAATGGATAAAGCTCACAAGTCTTAATTTGCCATTGATTCGGGAAGCATGAAGATGTATCGCAATTTGAAGAGGCAATATTGGTGGAGAGGCATAAAGAAGGATGTCCAAGAGTATGTGGCTGTTAGACATGTAAGCCCTAAGGAGTAAAAATGTAATGAGTTTTTGGAGACATTTTTATCAATAAAGAAATCATTTCTTATTTATATACCAAATCTTGTCCTCTTTATGTTCATATTTGTCGAATGTATGATAAGTAAACAATAGCCTGAGACTGTTGGTCTAAACCTTTAAGTATTGGGCATATGATGGACAGATTATGCAGAAGACACGATTCTTAAGGTGACGGTCTAAAACATAAGAACCACAATCGAGGGAATAAAGTTAGGCACTTTATTCGTATAAAGATTGTTATGTTGTCTATATCCCTATTGGGAGATGGTTTGTCTTGACCATCGAAGGTGGACTCCGTGAATAGAAACATTAGCACGTTTGTCATAGGTGACGATGTGTTGGATCGGGACATAAAGTGAATTGATTTGGATTAATAATTCTGTCTTGGCAAATCAATTCACTTTAGACAATCATTTGTATTGCATCTTAATCCTGAGATGACTAGTGGGCCCGTTGTCTTGACTTGTGTCTTTTGATGTGCCAAAGGGTGACATCCACATCTTAATAGTGGTATGCATGCCGGTACGTTGGAGGCATGACTCTTGATGACGTAGACCTATTATTCATAGATATGGAATCCATAGCTCCTCTTTAGGAGTAGTGATATCCTCTTATAT
>CAMOHE010041017.1:0-15663 GCA_946598075.1 Artocarpus hirsutus | reverse complement strand
CAATCATTTGTATTGCATCTTAATCCTGAGATGACTAGTGGGCCCGTTGTCTTGACTTGTGTCTTTTGATGTACCAAAGGGTGACACCCACATCTTAATAGTAGTATGCATGCCGGTACGTTGGAGGCATGACTCTTGATGACGTCGACCTATTATTCATAGATATGGAATCCATAGCTCCTCTTTAAGAGTAGTGATATCCTCTTATATGCGTCATCCTGTAATTGAAAAACTGGAGCGCTCAACCATTTGGATACATAGGTGTAACCGAATGGTATACTGTCTTTGGATGGCAAGTTTTCCGATGGTGAGATAATGGAACGTAAGATAAAAATAATCGGGAAGGTAAGACAGAACTTGCCCTTAAGCCGATTATGGATAATCCTATGGGGATACGATACACTATGATATGTCATGGAGACTTAGCTATACGGGCTTTGTAATTCTATAGAGTTCGAGAGTGCAGCTCCAAGCTTTCAGTGGAGTAGCATTGGAGTTGATAATTATGAAATGTATATTTGGGATTTTGGGTTTCATAATTATTAGGAGCTTGAACTATATAGGTCCATTTTGTCCCCTTTGCTAGCTCACAAAATCTTGTAACGATATGGCGTGCTTTTACAATAATTGGTTACTTATGTCGATTTATTAGATTGGTTGAAAATTTGGAAGAATCAAATAATTCATGTCTGTATGACGGTTGAATTAATTTTGTGAACAAAATTAATTCAAGATAAACTTGTTGAATTATTGGGGTCAGATAATTCTTGTCCGTTTATCAGTTGATTTAATTTTGGATAAATTAAATCAAGATAAACTTGTAGAATTATTATGAATCTATTTATTTTCTTAGAGATTATCTAGATAAAGTTGTTTTAATTAGATAACTTCTCTATTGGGTTATTTGAATTAAAATTGAGGCTTTATCCTATAGATTCTCGGGTGGAAAATAAAATATTCGTGTGATTTTTATTTCGGCAGTTCCGCATGCCGAACTTAAAGTTCAGCCTGCCGATCAGGCAAGTTCGGCCTGCCTATGAAAAAGTTCGGCCTGCCTATGCGCGAATTAAAAATCGCTATTTTTCACGCGTTTTTACGCGTATCTTATCCGATATTGACCCGAATTTGATTCCGTTTCAAATTTTTGAGACCTTATCTGATAAGGAATGACCTTAGACCCAACCTCTATAAATAGGGAGTGAGTCTAATGATTTATTTAGATCAATAGAGAGATTAAGAGTGATACTCTACTGGTAAGAATCTAAAACTCCCTGAGAGCTCTTGTTCACAAATCACGAACACTAGCTTTGGGTTCTCTCAATTGATTGGAAGGAGAGTCACCTTGAGGAAGAACTGTACGTGTGAGCCCACACTCACTCCGATCGTGGATAGAGAATATCAAAGAAGACTAGTAGGTTGAGGCTCTTCTGAAACGTTACTTCTCTACATAGATTTCGAGAGCTTTTCGGCGAATACAAGGTTAGTAAGATCAGGTTAATTTATACATATAGCATGTCAAACTTGTGTTTTGAAAAATACTCTGATTTAAAATTTTTAAAATTTCGCTGTGTATTATTTTTCCAACATATGGACATTTTGAGTTTGTGGAGATGCCGTTTGGATTAACGAACGCTCCGGCAACCTTTATGGATTTGATGAACAGGATATTCAGGCCTTATTTGGATCAGTTCATGATTGTGTTCATCGATGACATTTTGGTTTATTCTAAGACTTGGAAGGAGCATGAGCAGCATCTCAGAATCATGCTTTAGACTCTACGGGAGCACCAGTTGTATGCCAAGAAGGAAAAGTGTGAGTTCTGGTTGACAGAGATCAAATTTTTGGGTCATGTCATCTCTAAGCATGGTATTTCAGTGGATCCGTCTAAGATAGAAGCCATAGTGGAATAAGAACGACCGATGAATGTGGCAGAGATCCGTAGCATCTTGGGACTAGCAGGGTATTACAGGAAATTTGTAAAGGACTTCTCGAAGATAGCAGCACCGTTGAGAAGATTGATCAGGAAGAGTGTTAGATTCGAGTAGGATGAAGAATGTGAGCTTGGTTCTCAAGAATTGAAGAATCGGTTGACCTCATCTCCAGTATTGATTATTCCTAACAACGATGAGCCATATGAAGTTTATACAAATGCGTCAAGACGCAGGCTTGGATGCGTGTTTATGCAACATGGATGCGTTGTAGCATACGGATCGAGACAACTACGACCCCACAAGTGAAATTACCCTACTCACGACTTAGAGCTCGCAGTGAAAATTCATGCACTGAAGATCTGGAGATGTTATTTGTACAAGGCTACATTTTAGGTTTTCATTGACCATAAGAGTTTGAAGTATCTGTTTACTCAGAGGGATTTGCACTTGAGGCAGCGAAGGTGGATGGAGTACATGGAAGATTATGATTTCACGCTGCAATATTATCTTAGGAAAGCTAATGTAGTCGCGGATGTGCTCAGTCGGAAGTCTTTAGGGATACTTGCATGTTTGGCTCTTGAAGATTCAAAAAGAGATGCAACAGTAAGTGAGTTCGGACTACGGTACTACGAAGACCATGATCGCGTTTCAGTGTATCACATGGAGACGACCCCAACTCTTGTTCAAATGGTGAAGCAGAATCAATGTTGAGACTAGCACCTTCAGGGAATCTGGACGTGAATTCAAAACGGATAGCAGTTTGAAGAATGGAGGATACATGCGGATGGATCGTTGTACTTCAGGGAGCATCTAGTAGTTCCAGCAATTGCAAAAGTGACGAAGGCCGTAATGGATGAAGCTCATAAGTCTCAGTTTGTTATTCATCCAGGGAACACAAAGATGCATCATGATTTGAAGAGGCAATATTGGTGGAGAGGTATGACGAAGGATATCCGAGAATACGTGGCCAAGTGTGTGACTTGTCTTCAGGTGAAAGTAGAGCATCAGAAGCCAGTAGGTTAGATTCAGCCACTTCCTATTCTAGGGTGGAAATACGAGCACATGATGATGGATTTTCTTACTGGATTGCCGAGGACGGAGCAAAGACATGATGCGGTTTGGGTCATGGTCGGCAAGCTAATGAAGTTAGCTCATTTCATTCCATTCAGGTTGACTTGTTTGAGAAGAATTCTCAGGGAATTGTATATGCAGAACATAGTACAGTTGCATGGAGTTCCTTTATCTATCACATCAAATAAAGACATCAGATTTAATGCCAAGTACTGGAGAAGCTTTCAGGAGGCTATGGGTACAGATTAACTTCAACATGGCATTTCATCCTCAGACTGACGGGTAATCTGAGCAGGTTATTCAAATCCTCAAGGACATGTTGCATGCTTGTGCATTAGACTTCGGCGGGAATTAGAAGAAGTACTTGCATCTGGCGAAATTTGCATACAACAACAGCTATCAATCGAGTATTGGCATGGCACCGTTCGAAGCATTATATGAACGACCGTGTTGGTCACCAGTGTGTTGGGCTGAACCAAAAGATAGAGTTATTCTTGGGCCATATGAGATTCGTGATAGTAATGAAAAGGTTGCCGTAATTCAAGATCGATTAAAAGCAGCTCAAAGTCGACAGAAGAGTTACGCGGATAAAAGACGTCGACCCTTAGAATTCAAGGTAGGGGACTTTGTACTCTTCAAGGTATCGCCTTGCAAGGGCATCACACGATTCAGAGTAAGTGGTAAACTCACACCAAGATATGTTGGATCGTTTGAAATTATTCAACGCATAGGTGTGGTTGCTTATCAACTTAACCTTCCTTTGAAACTTTTGCATGTTCATGACGTATTCCACGTGTCAATATTTTGAAAGTGTCCGCCTGACCAAGATAAGGTCATTTCATTCCAAGACGTACAGATTCAGGAAGACACGACGTATGAAGAAGTGTCGATCTAGATCATCGACCGTAAAGTGATCAGCTTGCGCCGTCATGAGATCTTGTTAGTAAAGGTTGTGTGACAGCATCATGGGGTTGATGAAGACACTTGGGAATTAGAGTTAAATATGCGGGAGTTGTATTCGCATTTGTTTTGTTTTTGAATTGATTAGTAAATTTCGAGGACCAAATTTTTTTTAGGGGTGGAGATTTGTAATGTCCCAAAATTAATTAAGTATTATTAGAATGCTAAATGGTGGATTAGTGTGCCATAATGGGTATTTTAAACTTAATTCGATCATTTTCTGAAATTTCTAAATTTATGTTATTTTTTATTATTTTAATAATTTTTAATTACTCTTAATTATTTTTAATTGTTATTTGAAATTTGAAACAAAATAATTTGTCAAATACCAAATAGGTCCCATTTGAAACCAGTGTGCTGCTGCACACGGTTTTGTGCAGCCAATTGTCCTTCTCTCCCTCTATTTATATCTCCCTCTCCTTCTCATTCTCACTCATTCTCTCACTCTCCCTCTCTCGTCTCTCTCTCTCTCTCGGTATCTCTCATTCTCTCTCTTTCCCTCTCAAAAATTTTTGAAGCAAAAGTCAATTTCAAGCTTTGGGTTAGTGGATTGAAGGCTCAGGAACAAGATTTAGCAACTACAACTACGATTTAAAGCTTTGATTCGAGGTTAGTTTTGAAATTTATAAACTTTTCTAAATTTTTCAATTTTCTTGCATTTTGAAATTTTAAGCTTTCCTAAGCTTAGAAAACCTTCAATCTAGGTTAGAGGAACTTAGAATAACTAGAATACAAACTTTGTTTGATCAAAAACAGATTTAAATCAAGATTTTTTATTTTTTCTCCATTTTTCTCTATTTTTGGATTTTTTCAAAAATTTTGTTTAAAACTTTTTTTAAAGCATTAAAAAGTAATCTACTATGTTTTTCTATCAACTATGATCATCATTTATGCTTGGGATTTGAGAAAACAGGTTGAAATTTGAGATTTGGGTTCGGGAGGTAAAATCCCGTGCTTGGAAAATTTTAGATTTCTTTTAGATCGGTAGGCCGAAGTTCGTGTTCGGCAGGTCATATTCATAAGTTCAACAGGCCAGATTCATACGATTGGCAGGTCGAACTTGGAAATGTTTGGTCGACTGGACCTGGTTTTTTGGTACAATTTGGCCAGTTGAAACAGGGGACCGGCAAGCTAACCAAGCATGGTGAAATTTTGTAATTTTTCACCTGTTTTCATTGTTTTGAACCCCGATTGAAATTTCAACTTTGTAAAATGATTTTATAAACTTAAATGGCACACTAAGACACCATGAAATGATTTAGTAACATAAAATATCTCGCGCTAGATACTAATAGGCCTAGTTTTCATTTAAGGTTGTGCGTGGATCTGCGGAGCTAATGTATAGCAGATCGAGATTACGGTGTGGGGCACCGATACGAGTATTGAAGTAGGACTTCTACCACTCTTTCTTGGTAACCTAGTTTTAAAATGATTTTGGCCAAAAAAGGATTTTAATCAAAATGCTTTTAATAACTAATTGAAAGAGGATTTTTATTGAATGTCTTTATAAACAGTAGAATTGAGGTGGTTTTTATAATAAACCTCATAATGAATGTAAATGATTATATTTGGTAAAAAGAGATTTTAATAATCATAGAAAGATATATATAATTATATTTAAGGGCATGATGCCATATCAGAGATCGGGTTGTATAGAATGCGGCCTTGGGGGCGAGTCCCGAAACCCAACTAGGCTACTATGGTGGTGAAATACATATAGTTTGCCTAGGAAAAAAAATGATATTCTTTCTGGTTGACCTATTTAAATTATTTTAGCAAGATAAATTTTATTAAATTTTCACTTATTTAATTATTTGTTCAAATTCATTTTCTATATGTATTTATTTGAATAATGAAATTTCTTTTAAAATAAAATGTTTTAAAAATATAGTCCTACTGAGCCTTTTGCTCACATTTTACTTGTTTTAAAACATTTCCCCCACTAGGTGGAGTTCAGCTTAGGATTGGAGAGAAATACATAGACAAGAGATTCGAGCTGAAAGAGAACCCAATAGGTTATTCAAATTATAAAATCAAGGCATGTATAATTTTAACTTTCTTTTTTTTTCATTTTGAGCTGTGGTTGTAATTTTATATTGTCTGTACTATGTGGGTCAATGGAACCCATTCTCGCCTCACCTTTCATTTTTATTATTTTATTATCTCCTTATTACTTATTTTGTCATTTTTACCTGCTCGAATATTTTAATTGCTTGCTTTAAATAAACAGTTTTAAAAATTTTCACATTTTTATTAATAAATTTTAATTCTTAAACCCATATTTTAACTAAATCTTCATTTAATTAACTTAATTAATCAGTCACGTCACATCCCGTACTCCGAGGCGTGACACCTAGCCCCCCGACTGTCAAAGAAAATCTATTTCTCATCGCCTAGGTTGCAAAGGGGTGTGACCACCGTGAGTCACAATCGCTCCCTTGTGAAAACTCCATCGTCCGCCAACGATTCGTTTGACACTTTGACCGTCATCCATCGCTCCTCCACTCGCCTTTTTCCTCTCCCCTTTTCCCACCGTTGAGCCAAAATGACGCCTTCCTATGGGCAATCTATTTCTTTTTTTTGGTTAAATTGTCTAAAAATTTGAGTTTTTTTTCTTTTTTTTTTTTGCTTTTACAATTAACGTTATAATCAAATGTGGTAGTTTCTATTTTTGTTTTTATATAAGCATGTAATTTCAGACCCTTGATTTTTTATCCAATGATTAAAACAAAAGGGTCTTTTCAATAAAACCAAACAATAAGGTCTTATCATAGCTTCTCCCTAATAATTATTATCACCGCCCAAGCAAATAATATGACATGAAAAATGACAAAGGATTCACATCCGCTAAAAACAATTAGAACATTTTCCAAGAGAAAACAGGAAAACTGGCGGTAGAACTCCTGGGATTTCATTATACAGAACAATAAAGCATTGCCATGCAAAACTGAGTCTGCAACCAGCAACCATATTGGAGAGGCATCACCGACAATGATTCACTCAATGTAGTGTTACAGTTGATTGACAAGCCTATTTCCTAAATTACCTTATTAAATCAAGCATCTTTAGCAGGCTTGTTTTCACTAATGAATGTTCCCACCGATTTAAACCAATGCATAAGTCTCCTGTGATCTTTTACATAGAGCCATGCTTGAAGAAATGGAAAGAGACTATCATTCACTCCACGTTCGTCTATGTAGCTCTGGAATGCATCTCTCATCCTTTCATCAAGGTCTCTGTAAATAAGTAAAATCTTAAATCAAACACAGATATTATACCATGCAATAACATGAATAGCAATAAACAAACGTCTTTTAATTCATAGAATCATGAGAAAATTTCTACCTAAAAAAATTTAGTGACATTTTGCTATTACTTTTTCTTTGTTTTTGTTCTTTTGAACTGGAAAAATCTTACAGTAGTGTGTTAAACACGTAATCTATCAAACATTCAACCATAAATAAAAAATTAACAGGTTCAAGACCAAAATTTAATGGAATAAGTGACTTTCAGGAACTTAGAACTCCTAATTTGAATCATATTGATTTTAAATAACTTTCAAGAAAGCTATGACAATAACGATTGTGGAACTCTAGACGACACTTCTTTATACAAATACAATAGCACAAGACAGCCAATTTTACAGAAGAAAGTAAAAAAAGCAACAATCAATTTTCTTTCTTTAAGATAAGCAGCTGCTAAAACTGACTGAGAGAGATGAATTGATTCCCTAATTCCATTTTTTTATCCATGCTTAAGAAATAAAGATTGTTTGATAAAGAAGATTAAGATAACTGGTTTGCTCCATTTTAGGCTACCTGTCCAATAAAAAAAGAGTCTAAAGTGAACAAGCAAAGTTAAGTTTTAAAAATTGAAAAATAATTTCACAACAAAAAAATGACCATTTGTTTGGAAGAATGCGTACAACACTGGAAAAAGAAAAATCTACCTTAGGAATGGTGGTTCTACTGCCTGCCCTCTTTTCTTAAGTTCTAAGTGATTTAGTAGGCGCAGGTGAATTAACCAAGAATTGGGCTTAGCACAGGTAAACAAAGGAAAATGGTTTCACTCTTTTTATTAGTAATTTTGCACTGAGTACACTAGATAAGGGCTATTCGAGTGAGCCCTACACTTCCAATGCTTAACAGATAAGAGTCTAGATCGATATGCCTATTCCCTCCTTTCTTCACAATTTATTCACTCCGATTTTCCTTCTCACTCTCCTCGAGGCTCAACGGTCTAACCATCCTCACTCTCTCTATCCTGAATTCTCGGGGTCTTCTTCACAAGCTTGCTGTGCTCTTCCACGTCACCAATTCCTTCTCGAATCATCCTCAAAGCCACTGCTTTTGCCGACTCAGCCTTTTTCTTTGGGCCACGTCTAGTATACGTGAATCTAATAGGAGGTCTAAAAGAACCATTCTCATCATGATTCAACTACTCTCTTCTTTTATCAAATTCTAAGATTCAATGTCTTCTTTTTCCCATTCATATTATGAGACAATTTCTTACTAATTATTGCAGTTTGTGAACCGAGAAACACTTTTCTTCTGAGGATTCCTATTAGTGATGGTGATGATGCTAGGATGGTTTGTTATAGGCGTAAGGGAGACTAACAAAACAGTTACAAGGAAAAGGACAAAACGGTTCTATGAGTATCCTTCCTTTGCATTGCATTGTATCACTATTTCTTTTTTATAATGTTCCTTTTTCTTCTTTTCTACCACACATGCTGCCTAAATAGTTTCAGCAAAACACCACAATATACACCCATTTATCTTTTTATGAAATTTGCAACAAAAGAAACCCCTGGAATTGATGAACGCCCTATGTGGTCCACAAAATAGAGCCTCACTTGAAAAATGTTACAAACCGCTACATTAGTTATGTAAGGTTCTAAACCCTAAGAGCATATCTTAACTCCTTTAAAGGGTTCAAATTAACAACAATATGTCTCATAATGGTAACCTTCAATGCGTTATCGTATTTATTAACCTTGGTTTTACCTTTAAATTTATCAACTCCGTTGAACATCATGTGAAAGAGGAAAAAAAGAAAAAAGAAACAAGAAAAAAGAAACTAGTTATCTACACTAAAGCATGCATAAAAAAACCCCCCAAGTCATCTCAGAAATAGTTCATCAATTTCTTTCTCCAAACTAGTCAGCGTCTTCAATAATTCCTTTCATTCACTCAGCTTCACCTATAACCCATGAACTACACCGTCCACTTCAACTTCCAATACACGTATTACTTAATGAACCTAAAAAAATACTGAGAACAAATCTAAATGTGGATAACTTCAAATCCCGTCCACACATCAGCACAACTAAAGCACAAAAGAATCTCCAATCCGATAAATAAAAATGAAAATGAGTTTCAAACAAGAAAAAGGCTAAGTAACCCAATTGGGCTAAGAATACTATGCTAAGTCGTTTCATTTGTCAAGTATGAAAAATCTGGGCTTTGCCATCATAATTGTTGTTACAAATAGGCGTTGAAATGGACACCAATAAAAAATTCAAACGGCTGGGTATTAGCCTAAAACTGCCCTTATCGCTTGCTACTTAAACTATGACAAAAATGGTCCCTTGTAATTTTCAACATTTGCTGTTAACGACAACCTTTTCTTTTGTTTCAATCTCATTTTAGATTCGGAAAAAAAAAAAAAAAAACAGTAATGGATATATATATATATATATATATATTTTTATTTTATTTTTTAAGCAAAAGCTGGTTAGATACTGGAGCACTACTATTGATATGAAAGCTTAGAGACTTCAAATTAGAGCCATGAAATAGTTTGGCGACTAATCATAGAATTATCTTTTAAAAGAAAAAACATAGCTCTTACTCGAAAACAGGGCCATTGTAAGAGGGCGTAACGACATGGGATTCAAAAGACTCGAACTTTGGTCTTATTGAGACAGAGTGAATTCCCAAGGCATCGGGATACAATCCGCACAGAAAATGCAGTGACTCTTTCTCTCCTGCCTTAGAGATGTCCACATGAAGGAAAAGCTGGTTGATATCATCATCGTCGCCCTCGGCCTGGGCGGCTTCGGGAATAATGTTGGCCAAACGCATTACGGAGACTCTGATCTCCTCGTCACCATAGCTTCTCCTCAGCACCGGACCGTTGTTGTCCAGCGCCCCCTTCACCACCGAGAACGGCGATGGAGGATCCACCTTCTGTTTTTCCCCAAGCAATTCAACAAAATTTCAAAATCAAAGGTTCTTTTCTAAATGAAAAAGTATATGCGTGTGTGTGTATATATATATATATAGGTATATGTATGTACGTACAGGTGGAGGGGCCATTTTGGAGACTTCGAGATAGTGTTCTTTGAGGGAGCGGAGAATCATGGAGTCGACAGCGGAGGAGACGGTGGTGGTGGTAGTGGTGGTGGTGTTCCTGAATGCTGTCGTGCGCCATGGCTGGTTCTGGAATGCCCAGGTTAGGACCTTTCTCCACATTTCTTCTTCTTCCTTAAACCCTTTGGGCATTTTGGGGGTGGCGGAAGAGAACAAGGAGTGAATATATTGGACCCGATATCCGGTAAACCGGGTGACGTCTAAAATGCAGACCTTTTTTTTTTTCTTTTTTTTTTTTTTTTAATTTCACTGTCTATTTAAGACAATTACATACAGAGTTTTTCTGTTAGTTGACCGTGATATTAACAGTTAATTTTGATTAAAATATCAAATACACCTTTCATCCTTTTCAAAACATTTTAGATATGTATGTGATTGGAAATAACGATTTTATCATTTTTTTTTAACTTTAAAAAAATAATTTTTTTATAAAACTTTAAAAAATTATAAACAAAAATTAACAACTCAAATATTTGTTTTATGAATCAAAATTAAAAGAATACATAAAATTTATAAAATATACTAAAGAAAAGAAATGCTTTATTTTTTTTATAGCAAATTATAAAAAAAATTATAAAAAAATGGCTATATTTGAGGAAAAAAATAAAAAATAGGTATAAAACTTTAAAAAACTTAAAATAATAATAGTAATGCAAAAAAAGTCTCTCTGTCTCTAATAGGTATAAAACTTTAAAACTCTCAAAATAAAAATAATAATGTAAAAAAGAAAAAATCTGTAACACCTTGAAATTTATTAAGATGATTAATGTATAAAATGGTGAATTAGTGTGCCAAGATGTAATCTAAACTCAATTTAACTATGTTGTAATATTTTCAAATTAATTTTGCTTACAATTATTTTCAATCACATTTAATTATTTTTATATATTATTTTAAATTTTTAGAATAAAACAATTTATCAAATGCCAAATGCGCCTCTTTTTGTAAAACTGTAGGAGACACATGGATTTCACACAATGAAACCACCCTCTTTTTCTTTTATTTAATCTCTCTCTCCCTCTCTTTCCCTCACTTTCTCAGGTTCTCCCTCTCTCACTCTTAGACTTTCTCTCTCATCTCTCTCTCTAACTGCCTCTCTCTTTCTCTATTCCTTCTTTTTTGATTCAAAAATTTGACTCCATGCTTTAATCCTCTGTTGAATTGGAACTCTAGGAGCGTGATTGAGCTCCTACAAACTTCTTTCAAGTATCAATTCGAGGTTAGTTTGTTTATTTCTCAAATTCTCAAAACTTTTTCAATTTCTCACATTTCCCTAGAAAGTTTTAATTCGAGTTTTATGAGCTTAGAAAACCTTAAATCTAAGTTAGTGGAATTTAAAACATCTAGAATCTAGGCTTGATTTGATGAAAAATGGACTAAACCAAGTTTTTTTATTTTTCTCCATTTTTGAATTTGAAATTTCTATGTAAAACTTGTTTAAAAGTGTTTAAGTATGTTTTTCTATCATCTATGAATGTTTTCTATGCCTAGGAATTGAGCAAAAAGGTTAGAAAATGAAGATTTGAGCTCGGAAGGAAGAAGCTTGAATCTAAAAATTTTTAGATTTTTCCAGTTCGACAGGCCAGATTCATGAGTTCGGTAGACTGGACTCATCCCTTCGGCAGGCCAAATCTAGAACAATTTGGCAGGCTGGTCTTGGTTTGCCGGTAGACTGGACTCATCCCTTCGGCAGGCCGAACCTAGAACAGTTTGGCAGGCTGGTCTTGGTTTGCCGGTAGGCTAAACTAAACAATTCGGCAGGCCGGACTAGGGGAATCGACAAGCTGATTGGGCTTCAGAAAAATTTGTCCTCTTTCACCCGATTTTCCTATTTTAAACCTAGATTGAGATTTTAATTTTATATTATGATATTAAGGATACAAATTGCACACTAGGACACCATGAGATAACTTAGTAGTGTAGAATACCCTAAGTTTGGTATTGATAAACTTAATTTACATTTAAGGTTGTTCGTGGTTCTATGGAGTTAACGTATAGCGGAGCGGAACTGCGGTGTTGAGTTGCAATGTAGGGTTTTGAGGTAGAACTTCTATCCCTTTCTTTGGTAGCTAATTTTTCAATGGTTGTGGCCTCAAAATGATTTCTATCAAAATGTTTTCAATAAACGATTGCAAAGATTTTTATCAGTTGTTTTCATAAGTTGTAGAATGGGATGATTTTTCGTAATGAATTACATAATGAATGCAAATGAATACACTTGGTAAATGAGATTTTAATAACTATAGAAATGCATAAATGGGCATGATGCCATATTTAGAGAACGGGTCGTGTAGAGTGCGATCTTGGGGGCAAGTCCCGAAAAGCATTTAGGCCACTACGGTGGTGATAATTATGGTTTGCCCAAAAAAGATAATAAGATATTTTCTCGATGAACTGATTTTAGTAAGGATAATTTGATAATTTAAGTAGATTTATTCATTTAATTATGTTTTCTAAATATTTTCCTTGAATGATAAATTTTATTTTTAAATTACTTGTTTTTAAAATCTAGTCCTGTTGAGCATTTTGCTCACTTTTTAGTTATTTTCAAACCCTTCTCCTTTAGGTGGAATCCAGCTTAGGACCGACAAAGAGTCCACTGAACGAACTTACAAGTAGTAGAAGACTTTGAGTAGGTTATTTGCATTATTTAATCAAGGCATGTATTATTTTAATTTCCCTTTTCTCATTGGACTTGGTTGTAGATTTAATTATTGTCGATACTGTGTGTGTGCACAAGTTGTGGGCCTGGTGGGACCTAACATATATTTCTTTTCCTTTATTTTATTTTATTTTATTTTCCTCTTATCTGTTTTATTATTTTAATAATCGTTTAAAAAGTTTTGGATTTATCACATTTTTCATAATTAACTAAATTCTTTAATTTGTAATTTTAATTAAAATTTGACTTAATTAACCTAATTAATCCGCCATGTTACCTCTTGGATTTCGGGGCATGACAAAATGGTATCAGAGCCCTAAGTTATGAACCTTGAGAATTGTGCACACATAGATATGACAATGAAATACCATTGACGGTCTAATTTTGTTTTAGAAGTGAGAGAAAGGCACCTCAACATCATTCATTTGCTGTTGATGCAAACCTAGGAAATGAGAAAAGTATGATGGGGGCAATGCTTGCTGCTTTTTGGCAGATGGTTGCGAGGGCAAGACCAGAGGATTATAAGGCAAGTCGTCAGCATACATACTTTAAGGAGTTCTAATGTGCATCTATTCTGACCTTCGACGAAAATAGGGACCCACAACTGGCTAAATATTGGTTAGACTCGGTGGTGAAGCATTTGGATACCCTTGGTGTAGCAGTGGAGTATCGAGTGGAGTTTCTAGCTTATAAACTTGAAGGTGGCGCCAATACTTGGTGAAAGCAAGCTAAACATTTGGAGAATAATAGGAATATTAGTTGGGACAGGTTATAGCAGCTATTCTATGAGCGTTACTTCCTGCAAGGATATAGAGATCAGAAGGCTGCTGAATTTTACAGATTGAAGCAAGGTGATATGTCGGTTCAGGAGTACGAGGCAAAGTTTAATGAGTTGGCCAAGTTTGCTCCATCTGCCATGGTATCAGAGCGTGAAAAGTGTATTAAGTTTCAAGAAGGGCTTAAGGCTTCCATTCGACTATAGGTGGTCGCTCTTCGACTTTGAAATTTTGGTAAGCTTGTGTCATTAGCTATATTGTGGAAAATGATTATGTGCACTACTGCAAGAACAGGACAAGGACAATTGGAGGACCTTAGAGGAGCAACAAGAGAGGTAGAGTTGCCAAGCTCAAGTAAAGAATCAGCAAGGCAACGCCAGTGGGAGCAGCGGTTCATCAAGCAGTGGGTGCAGCAACCCCTGCAGCTTCCATTGCCATTATTGCCAGTAGCCAGGATATATCAAGAGAAACTGCCTGATTAGGAATGCTCACCTAGGACTTCAAACCATAGATAGTGCAAGTTGTCAGCCTTAACCTTAGTTCCTACCTCCACCTCAGCAATTCCCTCAGCTGTAGTTCCATCAGTTTACTCCTCAACAACTACACACCCAGCACAAGGATACCAGCCGCAGAACTTTCAACGTAATGCCCCACAATATCGAGCACCAATTATGGCTAGCATTCAGTCCTTCCACTGTAGTAGTATCGACCAACCAATCTAGGACCTAGCAATATCGGTAGAGGAAAGGGGAAAGCTTTAGCCTAAGTTCATAACATGACTACGGGGAGGTTAGGCACACAGACTAATAATGCCGCCGCCGATGGTATGGTTTTAGTTTTATAGTCTTTAGCACATTTTTTATTTGATACTGGTGCCACTCATTCTCTCATATCAAGTTCTTTTGTATATGTCTTGGGATTAAAGGTAGAAGAATTTGATGAGCCTTTGATTATTATCTCACATTTGTGGCATGTGTGTGTTAACTGTATATGTAGATCTTGTAAAATAATAATCAGGGGTGAGACTCTGAAGTGTGATTTGATTGTAATCCCCATGAGCTCATATGATGTAATCTTAGGAATGGACTGGTTGTCCAAGTACAACACAGTTGTAGATTGTCAACTTAAAAGAGTGACCTTAGTGTCTGATAGGGGAACAATGATCACTTACCAGCGTATTGATCGAATAAAATGAGCATCTCATGAAGACATGTCTTGGAGGGTGGAAGAATCTAGCTTGCTATGCCTTCCTCATGAACCTAGAAGGAGAGTCTAGTGCATCGATAAGGAATGCAACAATACCAGTGGTTAATGAATTTGAAGATGTTTTCCCTAACGAGTTACCGGGATTACTACCGTATTGGGAGATTAAGTTTGGAATTGAGTTGCTTTTGAGAACCGCTTTGATTTCCATAGCACCTTATCAGAAGGTGCTGGTAGAAATGAAAGAATTGAGAAAGCAACTTTAGGAAGTTGCTGAGAAAGGGTATATTCGTGTTAGACATGTATGCCCTAAGGAGTAAAAATGTAATGAGTTTTTGAAGACATTTTTATCAATAAAGAATTCATTTATTATTCATATACCAAATCTTGTCCTCTTTACATTCATATTTGTTGAATGTATGATAAGCAAACAATAGTTTGAGACTGTCGGTCTAAACCTTTAAGAATTGGGCATATGATGGACAGATTATGCAGAAGACACGATTCTTAAGGTGACGGTCTAAATCATAAGATCCGCAATTGAGGGAATAAAGTTGGGTACTTTATTCATGTAAAGATTGTTATGTTGTCTATATCCCTATTGGGAGATGGTTTGTCTTGACCATCGGAGGTGGACTCCGTGAATAGAAACATTGGCACGTTGTCATAGGTGACAATGTGTTGGA
>CAMOHE010041015.1:0-11137 GCA_946598075.1 Artocarpus hirsutus | reverse complement strand
CTTTTGATTAATAAAATCTCTTCTTTACCAAATATAATCATTTATATTCATTATGAAATTCATTATGAACATTTCTCAAGCAACCGTTTGTAAAGGTATTTAAACAAAATCATTTTGAAATAGGGCTACCAAAGAAAAGGGGGTAGAAGTCCTACCTCGATATCCGTGTCGGTGTCCCACACCGTAATCCCGGTCCGCTATGCGTTAGCTCCGCGGATCCACGCACGAATCCTAAATGCATAGTAACTTAGCCCATTAGTATCTAACCCGAGGTATCCTATGGTACTAAACCATCTCATGGTATCCTAGTGTGCCATTTTAGGTTTAGAAAATCATTTTATAAAGTTAGAATTTCAATTAGGGTTCAAAACAGTAAAAACATGTGAAAAATCACAAAACTGCACCACGCCCAGTCGGCCTGCCGGTCACCCTGGTTCGGCCTACCGAACTGCACAGTTCGGCCTGTCGGAAGAGCAGGTCCGGTCGGCCGAACATCTCCAGGTTTGGCCTGCCAGTCGGATGAATCCGGCCTGCCGAACACGAAGTTCGGCCTGCCGATCTGGGAAAATTCTAGAATTTTCCACGGATGGGTTCTCGGCATCTTGAATCCAAATCTTCAAATCTAACCTGTTTTCTCAATTCTCAGGCATGGGTAATCATCATAAACAATAGAAAATCATAGTAAAACACTTTTTAATGCATTAAAACAGGTTTTAAACAAGATTTTCACAAAAATCTGAAAATGGAGAAAATAGAGGAAAAATGAAAAATCTTGATTTCAATCTATTTTTGATGAAATAAAGTTTGCATTCTAGCTAATCTAAGTCCATCTAACTTAGATTGAAGCTTTTATAGGTCTAAAAACTCTTAGATTTCAAAATAGAAGAAAATTTGAAAAATGTAAAAGTTTTGAAATTTTGAAAACTAACCTTGAATCGAAGCTTGAATCGAGTTTGTGGTTGCTCAATTGCGTTCCCGAGCCTTCAATCTACAATCCCGAAGCTTGAAAATGAATTTGATTCAAAATTTGGAGAGAGAATGAGAAAGAGTGAGAGAATCCGAGAGAGAGAGACGAGAGAGGTGAGCGAGAGAGAGGAGAGAGAAAATGTGAGGAAGAGAGAGAGAGGGAAAATAAATAGAGAAAAAGAAAAAGCAGTTGTACAAAACTGTGTACAACAATACACTGTTTTCAAAATCAAATTGCTTCATTAAAAATTAAATTAACAATTAAAAATAATTTAGAATAATTAAAAATCATTAAAAGAGTAAAATAACATAAGTTTTTCTTAATTTTCACAAAATAATCAAATTAAGTTCTAAAACACTTATTATGGCACACTAACTCACCATTTAGCATTTTAATTACACTTAATTAACTTCGGGGTGTTACAGAAAGGGGGAAATTTTACCAAAATTACATTAAATATTTTTAGTTTTTTTTTTCAGTTTTCTAAGCAGTTATAATGCTAAAATTATTTTCTTAGAAAACTTAAGATTTTAGCATTTTCTTAGCTAGAACGCTAGTATAATTATGGTTTTAATTTTTTGGCAACATAGATTGACACGGATGATGCTTAGAAGGATCTTGATTAGTCATAGATAAAGCATGGCTTAGTGAATGCTTAACTTATTATTTTGTTTGTTATTTTAGTTAAATAATATTAAAATTATGCTTGTTTATTATGTCGAGTTTTCACTACATTGTAGACATAAACTACACAGTAAATGCTTGATAATGTCTGATTTATTATTGTTGACAGATGATTACATAGTGCATTCTTAAATCATTTAATAAATAAATTAGAAAAACTAAAACGTAGTTAAGTTAAAAGTCAGAATTCAACCTTTGATCCTTAGCATTGTTGTTATTATTATTATTCTTACTTTGTTAAATTAATCGTACTTATTATTAAAGTTTCATTTTAATTTAGCTACATTTCATATTGTTTAAATTCCAAAATCACAAAAATCTAAAAATGAAAACTGTTGTAAAAATGTGTAAATATTGTAAATAAATACTTTAATAAATATACTGGACTTAGCAATCACCTATTCCCTTTAGGATCGACCTTGCTTCCATCGAGTTTTATTACTTGCAACAACATTATATTAAGGTTATTTTGTGTATTATCTTTCTTTTTCTTTTGTTTCTATTTTACTAACTATTTTTCTACTTTATTTATTTTCTGTTTATATTTGTTGTTTTGCAGGAGTTAAATATTTTTTATATAGGAATTTTGTATGCATTCTAGGTAAGTTACTATTTACATCAGTTACTATATCCTATTCATAAAACTTAAAAAATTAAAAAAAATTGAAAAAAAATAAAATATATTTCTTTAACTATATTTTTGTAATTTTGCTATTTTTAAGTTTAGATTTAGGGTTATTCATAATATTTAATAAATTATGATTTTGAGAAAACTTATAATTTAAGAAAGTTCTATTTGGGGACTAGTATTGGTTCAGAAATATTTTCTATAACTAGTTATTTTTAGAGATTCTCCCAACCCTATTGACGACAAATTTTTCTTGCAATGCAAAATTGGTAATGGCCATTGTCAAAAATAGTGTATAGAAGTACAAATGTTGATCTCACGAGGAATGTATAATTTTTACTAATTTTGCTAACTTTAAATCTAACTCTAAAATTAATTTAATTATTGTTGTGGGTTGGGGGACGGGTTCAGATTTTTTTAACTAAAATTATAAATTGAAATGAAAATGAAAATGAAAATTAATTAAAATAGAAATTAAAATAAATTCTAAAAATGGGAAATTATGATTTCACTTAAAATTAATTCGATCCTATTCAATTAATCATACTAGTGTGATATGCTCAAATTATGCTGATGGATGAAAATCTCTATTTTATCTAACGCTTTCTTCCAAGTCACGCTAAAAATATCCTCAAATTGCTAACTGTAATGCCTCCTTATGGACGTCACAGGAATTATTAACTTTCATCATTATCTCTTAATTACTCAATTAGAAAACCTAAACATGTAAGTATTATTTAATTATTTACCTATGAAGTTTGGCCTTATTTTATTAACTAATTAAGTGTATCCTCGTATGAACATATGAAATAACACTTTTACTTTAGTTTTAAAATAATTAGTTTATTTATAAATATCTGATTTCATATGACCGCAATTTTCAAATAGATTCAATAATTTACTTACCTTGAATGGTTTTTTCTCCTTAGTTAGCCCGACAGAATACCTAAAGTATTCAGTTAACCGACTACCTGTAGAAGTACTTAGTCTTAATGTAATAGGTATGTAACGTGTAATTGAATCATAACACATAAATGATAACGAGCCAAAGTTTGGCAACCTAACAACATTATACCAAGGTGCAGTAATAAATTTAACATAACATTATTATTATTTTATTTCATAATGTAACTCCGTAATCCAACTCCACATTCTATGCAGACACATTCGGCTGTCCATCTTGCATCTATAGCGGAAGCCTAACTCTTAACTATAACATGATATAGCTTAAGTAAGCACTAAGTGTAGTAAGTATATATGAGATCTCACAAAACGTTATAAAAAACTTTAAACATAAACATGAGTCATTGTATCTTTGACATAATCATTATAGCACATAAAGTACACTTCAAAAGAAAATATCTTTCCATTTTCCTTTTTCCATATTAAAACCATTCATTTTATCTTTTTAGGCGTTGCACCATTAACATTAACATCATTAGGGTGCACCATCATGGGAGGAGAGGGTTAACTAATCCCAAATCAAATATGACAAGTCCACCTTAGGGACTAACATTATCATTAGGTGTGCAATGCCTTAATTATGTGATACATATATATACATATATATTTTTGAGAAAATGTCTTTGCATCATAAAACAAATGTTGAATACATGCGTAAAAAGACATTTAACAAAACTATCGTAAAATGGATCTTTTAAAAGAGAGAAATGCATAAACATCAATAACATAATAACATATAACATTACTCAAAACTTTTTATAATCCTTGATCATGTTGCAAGTGAGAAAATACTTATTTGGCTTGTAGAAAATTACTTACCTCTTGTAAGTGGATAGTTTCCTTTACTTCCAACGAATCAAGTTCCTCAAAAGTATTTAACATTATAGCATGATGATACAAGAAACATTCTTACTATAAGAACATACTCAAAATATTACATACATCATCATGGCAACAAGCAATACCATGCTCAATCATGTAGAAGAGCACATACAAATGACATCACATTCTAGACAGGTTCAAAAATTCAACACAGCAGTCAAACTTCTTGATTTTCATAAACTCACCTTAAACTCTAATAACTGTAAAATTTTTATGCAATGTTTATAACATTGATACATATTTTAGATATATTTGTATCATGTTTGGATTTATGTAAGTATTTATTTCAAATTTTATAAATTACAAAACTGCTTCCGGAAACATACTATAAGCAGTAAGTAATAAATGAATTTTTTAAATACAGATAAAATTGCAATAGCTTTGAAATTTTAACAAGATATACTAGACATCCAAATATATAAGTAATTTAATTTCATCAAGTTTGAGCTATTATAAACATTTTTCTATATTTTAGGAATCACAAAATAAACTGTCACTAGAAATAATCTACAAGCAGTCAGAAATCAAGGAATTTTCTAAAATCACACAAAATTCTAATTGATCTAAAAATTTTAGATAATGTTCTTAACATCCATATATAGCATATGATTTATTTTCAGTACATTCAGATTATTCTAAATATTTTTCTAACATTTTAATATTTACAAAAATGTTGCTAAAATTTTGTTGAAACAACCTAGCTGTGTATATTCTAACATTCTTTTTTACATTAATTTTAGTTAATCAAAATCGTACTCGCCCCCTACCTAATGATTAAATCAATTTTAAAGTTACGCTTAATTCAATAAATTAATTAAAATTACACATTCTTCATGGACCGACATATGTACTGAATTGTACATTTTACTAATTTGACAATTGTTGTGTCCAATTGCGCATAGCACGAAAAATCTGTCATCAGTTTGTAAGCTTCTAAGTTAGCTTTAAGGAGGCAAAAATCATGCTTAATAGGACCTAAATGTGGAACCAATCATGGAGAAAGAATGAAGGGAAAATTTTTCATCATTAAATAAGCCACTTCCACTTAATAGTGAGTGTTTTAAAGTGGTGTCTCTTTTAGATACAAGATCTTGCTTTTTGACTTAGGTAGCTTTGTGTCCAAGTTTCTCTAAAATAGATTTTTTCTTGGATGGGGAAACTAACTAGTTGGCAAGAGAATTTTGGGACCCATCGGGTCTGCTATATTTGCTTATCACAGTCCAAGCTTATCTTCCGAATTTATCAAAACTAATGTCGTTTCTAAATCGTGTACTAAAGATACACTGTAGTTGATTTTAAAGCTATTCCTTGATTGCATAATACCTAGACTTAACTTTTCCTGTGATTATCTCAAAATTGACATAATTTTTAACTATATCAATTTTTTTACTCCAAATAGCACTTTCTATTGACAATGCTACTCGCGTAAATAAACTTCTCACTAGTAGGCAATTAAGGACATTTTGTGTATTAAAGTGTTTCTCTGAACACTGCCAACATCATACCATACTTGAAAATCTTCTATAGTGAATTTTTAAGTTAATTTATGGTTTGAATTTTCCTCCGTCTTAAATTTTGTGCATTATTTTACTCTTATGAGCGATGAAATCTAGCTTTAATATCTAATATAGAATTTTGGAATTCATTTTATGATTATACAAATCTCAAATCATAAAACTTGACATGAGATTTTCAAAGGAAATCGCCCTCTCCAATATTTAAATTTCAACATAAATTTCAAGAGTTTTTCATATCTTGAACAAATTTATAATAACATCCTCATAATGCTTAATGGCATTTTATACTGCTAAATTTACTCTAATCATATAATGGTGGAATTTCATGAATCTTTATGTAAAACAAGTGTTTATTATCTATTATCTTAGTTTACTGCTAATGCTTAGGTTCTATCAGTATAATTGATCAAGTGCTTAGTTATAGGACCAAAATCCTGCTTGGCCCATTAATTTTCTTAAACTTTAGCATTCTTTCTTACTTATTATTAGTTATCTTATTTTATCACTAAGCCTTATAGCCAAAAGCTCATGGTTATTACTAAACTGGTTCAACATGTATAATATTATGAGCTTGTCATATTCTGTTATCCTTGTAATTCTTATCAAAACTCATACTTATAAGCTCTAAACCTATACTTCTTAGGAATTCAATGTTGTAGTTATAGAAAAATCCTTAATTTATTGTATTTTTTCTAACTTTTTTTTAAGTACTATATTATTCAAACCATTGGATCAAAGTTAATTGTTTAAATGAGATCTTAAATCAGTTGTTTGGATCAAAATCAAGGGCACATAAGTTGGTAAGGATGAATTGGGCTTATACCATGTATTATTTATTATAATAAATTACCATGTTAGTCCTCAACCTTTTCACGAAAGTAAACATTTAGTCCTCAACTTTTTTTTTGGTTGCTTAACCGATGCTAATTTTTTATTTTAGTTGTTAAGGGACCATTTAACGGTCAAACTTTACTGAATATTATTATTTTTAATTAAAATTAATGAATTACCTTTCAAACAGTAAATATATGATTAAAAAAACTAAGGGTGAATCGCAGCCATTGATTTAAAAACACTAAATCACAACCATTGGATTTATTTTTACCCTAAAAAATTCAAAATCAGCCAAAAAAAATTAAAAAAAAAAAAAAAAAACCTAAAACCCAAAGTTATCAATTTTGCCCCATTTTCTCTCTCTTTTTTTCTTCTTCCCTTTGTTCTCTTCTCTCATGGGCCTAGCTACCCAAGGCCAGACATCCTCTTCTCTTCTTCCCTTCTCTCTCTTCTCCCATCAGACCCATTGACCAGAGACTCAGGCCTCTGATGTTGAGCTGTCGCCATCGTCTTCAACCGAAGCAAGTTGAAGCCATCACCATCGCCAACGTTGCGTCGTCATGATCAAGTTGAAACTGTCACATCACTGCTCTGTTGTGATCGAGGAGAAGGTAGAGCCGAAGTCGTTGCCGTCATCTCCATCGGATCTAAATTCACCGCTTCAGTCTGAACAATTTCAAAAGCTAGAATTTTTCTACCAATTTGATTCATTAAAGTGTTTCATTGAATATTTATTAAACTTCGATGCTTTTAGTGGGTTAATTTGTGAATATTTGTATCAGTTTGATCAATCGCAAAAGCTATAATTTTTCTGTTAATTTTTTATTTATTGAATTGCTTGTATGAATAATATTATTAATTTCGACGCTTTTAGTTAGTTATATGGCTTACTTCTTGTCCCTTGAATATTGCAGGGGACAATCGAGTATATCCCAAAATGTTGATTACTAGCGTATAACCCAAAACGTTGCTCTAAATGTGAACATTTATAGTATAGAAGGGTTATGGTGTCTACATAGAGATGGAGTTTAAAATATTAAAAACGGTATGGGTAATTTTAACAAGAGTTTGAAGAAAACAAATATTTTAACAATTTTAAATAATATTTTAAAACATAGAATTAAAACAAGGATCTTCGAAAATTCTTTATATATTTCATAATTGATATGAAATTTTACTTTAATTACAAATTTACTAAGGTTTTTGATTTATTAAATCCTTTTCATTAATTTGCAAGTAGATTTTCTATTCTTATAAGTTAATCGAAAGCGATAATATAACAAGCTATAATGCGGTAAAGGCTTTCCTATAAAATGTAGCAAAATAATTACCATTCACTAATAATTTAATGTACTAATTATGAAAATTATAACTGCTGTCACTACAATTATAATTCTCATAATTTTAAGCTAAAAAAGATAATAAGAAATCAAAATTATGATATTTTAATAGAATAAATTATTACATTAATTCTGACAAAACCTTGTCTTATTAAATGGTTTAAGAATACACTACGTCACCTTCTGTCTACAACAAATCAAGTATTACCAAGCATTTATTGTGCTAATTCATGTTTTTAATGCAGCAAAAACTTAACTTAATAAATAAGTATGATTTTAATATTATTCATTAATTATGCAACATAATTAAATTACATATTAAAACATGACTGAATTTATATAAGCATTAGGCAGCATAAAAATATAAATGTTACAGCATAAATATAGAGTTAAAAACCACATCAGAGTTAAAAACTATACTAGACAATTTACACTAATTTAGACATTATTTTATTATTTTTAGTGACAATGGAGGAATGCTCTAGTAGCATCTCCTTTTAAAAGGAGGATACTGCTAAAGCTCAACAATTAAGAGAAAGAAGCAAGGAAGGGAGAAGGCCTTTAAATGGGCCTTGGAGTTGAAGAAGAGGGAAGATGGTATCCCTACTTCTAGTAAGAGAAAAATAATATTATTGTATTTTTTATTAATATTTTATTTCTTTATTTTATTTATTTTATTCTTTTGGATTGCATCTGATGTCGGTGTAATTTAATAGGGTGTTTGGAAGAGTGGTGAGAACTAATGGTTAGAACCACTTTTACTGTAGCATGTGAGAGCTTTATACTGTAGCTATTTTTTTTTTTTTAGCATGTGAGAGCTTTATACTGTTTATAACCGAGTTTGTGGTAGAAACTATGGTTTTTACTACTATACTAAATGGTTTTTATCACTATGTCAAACAGGGGTAAGAAGAAAATCTTCTTCGACGTGATTCAACACCCATCACTGTGCATTTCTAGGTTTGAAATCCAGTAAAGCACTTAGCATAAGAGCTGATATGCGACATAATCTAAAGTGCTTAAGGCGCCATTTTACGGCTACAGTCTAAAGAAAAGAAGCAAGAGCACGTAGAAAAGGCTGCATTGGAATCCGCGGAGATCTGAGGACAATTCCAACACGCATCAGGACACGTGAATGGCTGAGATTGAATCTGTGGCACAATCGATGGCCTAGAAGTGCCACGTGGCATTTTTATTTTTATTCTTTTTTATTTCTTTTGCATCAGATGTCCGATTTTGCACCTCTTTGTTTCGTTTTTCTCTTTTGTTTAATTGTTAAAAATATTATAAAACATATTTACAAACTAAAACCATACTTTCATACATTTTAAGGCTAAAAATAAAATCACATAAAATTATTTTTATGGTTTTAATTATTTACAAACTAAACAAATATTAAACACATTGAAACAATTCTAAAAATTAATACAAATATTTTTAAACATAAAAATAAACTAAAAACAAATTTTCAAACATATTTATATACTAAGACATAAAAACACTATTAAATATAAAAATATTATTAATTAAAAGATTTTTTTAAAAAAATAAAAACATAAATAACTGATTTAACTCTCATACACTGTACACTTTATGGTCTCATCAATTACTGACATTGCAACATACATTGTTCATCCAGGGAATGATTCATAAAGTTTTAAAATACATTGTTGCGCTTGACAGGAAAAGAGAGAGAAGGGAAGAAAAGAAGAAGAGAGAGAAAGGAAATGGGGGAAAACTGATAAGTTCGGGTTTTGGGTTTTTCCTTTTTTTTGTTCTTTGCTGATTTTGAATTTTTAGGGTAAAATTAAAATCAATGGTTGTAATTTAGTGTTTTTAAATCAATGGTTATAATTTACTTTTAATTTTTTAATGTATTTACTCTTTGAAGGTAATTTAGTGATTTAATTAAAATTGATATTCATTAATTTTTAATAGTCGAATTTAACGGTTTGACCGTAAAAATGGTCCTTCAGCAACTAAAATGTAAGGTTGGGGTCAATAGAGCAACAAAAAAAGTTAGAGATCAAATGTTCACTTTTATGAAAGATTAGAGGCTAACATGACAACTTACTCTATTTATTATTTTAAACCGTATATTCTTAGTTTTAAAATAAAAAAATATTTGATGTCTTTTTTTGAGAAAAAAATATACCTTTAAAATATAAAGTCATGTTTAATTTATGTATCATCTACGTTTGGTTCAACACTGTTTTATAAATGAAAATTTAATAATTTATCCTTTTCAACTTTTGAATACACTTGTTGTGAAGTACTAATTAAAAAAAATTTCTTGTGCACCTAATTTACTTCAACATATAATCTTTAAGATTTTTCTTTGTCTTTTAAACTTAATTAGTGCCTAATTTGTTTTTATTATAGAGTCATCTATGAGTTGTAAAGAAAAAGACGTCAATTTTAAAAATTTTGTTATATTTCAAGTTACAACTAAGATTTTGCCATATTTTTCTTAAAACAAAAAAAAAGGGAACCAATTGTTGTATGTCTAACAAATACTCCTCCCTCTTTGGCACTTTCCATTTCCTCAGTTCCATCGGAAGAGATAGAGATATTTGCATATAATTAGGGGTATCAATTAGGTCAGGTCATCCCTAGCCTGACATTGCACTGTTGCAGGCCAGGCCTAACTGTGGCCTTTGATACCTCTACGTAGAATGACCCCTAGTAGGCTTAACACTGTTTTAAAAGTAGTCTTCTTTTGTTTGATTCATTTTGAAATTTTAAAACTTTGGTTTTCTCGATTTTTTGCCCATTAAAACTGTCTTTTCTATATTTTATTGAAAAAGTTTGGTGGTTGATTGTCTTTGGTCGCTCTTTTTTAATAAATGGTTAATATTTTTAAGGTAAATGGCAGAATTTTTCTTTTTAATAGTAATAACCATTTTTTACAATGGCCAACTTACAAATAGTTTATCATGGATAAGTTGATAAATTATTAAGTGAAATTAGTTAATCACTAACTGATGTTGGTTAATCAATAATACACCACTAAGTTAATCAGTTTTAAACTAAAGTTGATCATGATAATCTACCAAGTTAGTGATAAATCATATACTAATACATCACTAGTTAACCATTTAAAAAAAATATAATTTTTCTAAGTTTACACAACTTCAACCAATTACTAAAAAAGGCTTAATAAACGATCATTTATTTTGAAATCCCTACTGTATTTAGTGCGTGGCTGTTATGAAGAATGCGCTTTTTTCTACATAGATGAGATATTATTTAAACTATTGGATCAAAATCAATCGTTCAGGTGAGGTTTTAAATAAATTATTTAAAACAAAATCAATGGTCA
>CAMOHE010041014.1:0-16697 GCA_946598075.1 Artocarpus hirsutus | reverse complement strand
CATAGTTTCATACGTGATTCTCATATAATAGCAGTTCAACATAGATACATATATCTTGTGGTAAAACAATCAATTTCAATTCCAGAAAAACCTCACAAAAGATGAGTAATAGAATCCCTACCTTTCAAGCTTCTCAACAATCCTTTAATCTCCGAATTCAATTAACGTAAGCTCCACACACCCTTGATCCTAAGGTGTGCATAAGGACAATTAAAACTAAAGCACAACATGTATCCACATCCATAAATGAATCTATATATTTAGTCTCTAATAAGATTCATAAATCACTTAGGATAGTCTTAGAAAGGTTGCGAGACAATCATGGATTAGAAGGTGAACAAAGTTGGGTTCATTATCTACAATTAGCACATGAGTTATTGGGTGGTTTACTTAAGGTAGACGGGTGGTATACTGCCACTGGTAGGTTTACTAGTTTCCAACCCGAGAATTGAAAAATTCATAGAAAATAAAATATAACTCCGATTTAGGCTCATGATAGCTCATTGGAAAGCTTAGGATGTCTAATTTTAAAATATGTAAACCAATTTACAAAATTCATTTTTATCTAATCCCAGAATTTCAAGAAAGGCTACTGCCCATAGAGATAATACAAGGTTTATGGAAGGTTAAGTTTCTCTTTAACCCAAATCATATTATTCTTGTTCAACATCTCAAAACTATTCTAAAATATACAGCATGCATTATATAATCATAATAAACATATTCACATGAGTTCAAAATTATCATCAAACCAAAATAAAGGTTGGTTGTCGGTTTCAACTTAGGACTCAAGTTTTTGTTCATAAATGCTCAAATGTGTATGCTAACATAATTAGAAATTTGCATGAACTTAGAACACGAAAATCATGCATTAGACATGGAGAAAACACATAGTAAAACCAAGTTTGAATATAAGAAAACCTACCTCAAAACTCCTTTGAAAAACACCAAAGTTTTGGTTAAAAATCAAGCTTGTATTGACTCCAAAATGGCTTCAAACGTGGCTGGTTGTCATGGTTGCAAAGAGAGCTTTATGTCTTGTGTCTTTAGTTAGAAATTGAAGTGAGAAAGGAGAGAATAAGAAACTAGAGAAGAGAGTGGTGATTGTTGAATATATAGGCATCAAATTAATTGAGGAGCGGGATAGAATTAAATGAGCATTAAAAGAAAATGTTATCATGTCTCCCACAGAGACTTTTAGCAAATAATGTCAACATAATTGAGGGGGCAAATGGAGTATGTTGTAGAAGAAGATAAAGGAAGCATTAAAAAGGTGGTTGAGAAAACATATCGATGTCTTCTGGTAGTTGAGGTGAATTAATTCTATGTCTCTAAATGATAAGGATGCTATTTAATTGAGCATTAATGTAGTGGGACAAGGCTGATATAAGTGAGTGATAGGTAGATTTAAAATATTTACTACGGAGACTTAGTAAAAATGCTAAAGTGATATTTTTATTCATATGATTTTACTAAAAATCATACCCGTTAAAATAACGGGTGTTTCACTGCCCCTAAGTTTGCAAGGAAAAGTTTCATCACAGCCTAAAAAGGCAGGTTGTGACAACTCGTTCTTGTGGTATTTTTATAGGAATTCTATATACTGCTGTAGGATTCTTATTCAAGATCATTGTATTTTTTTTTTTGAGCAGCTATAGGACAGACACACTCTTATAGATGGTACGGTAGTGTGGGTGGTGCTACTTAGATTGTAGCCATTCCTCCTAATTGCTCATTGCTCGATTTTTGTGGCGTCTGGTGCGGGCCCCCCCTCAAGTCTCCATAGGACCCACCTTGTGGGGCTCCCGGACTTACGGCTCTTATTGGTGAACCGTTCTCGTGCCGTCCCACTCATCCGTATTGTCCCTTCTGGGGCCCTCTGGCTCCTTAGGGTTTTCTTTTGCATCTCTCGGGTTCGAACCTCAAACCTCCCTTAAGAGATTCTTATTTTCATCTAGAGTACTAATTGAATGCATGTTTTATTATGGCGTTCAATAACACAATTGGTACTCGAGATAAAAATAAGAACCTTTTAAGGAAGGTTTGAGGTTCGAACCCGAGGAACGCAAAAGAAAACCCTAAGGAGCTAGAGGGCCCAGAGGGGACAGTACGAATGAGTGGGACGACACGAGAACAGTTCAGCAATAAGAGCCGTAAGTCTGGGGGCCCCGCAAAGTGGGTCCTATGGCTGCTTGAGGTGGGACCCGCGCCGGACGCCATAGTCTTAGAGCGTGTGAAACTCATCGGTACCTTGAAAGGGCATTGAGACATAGAATGTTACATGAAAGTGTCGCTTTCTTTGTAATGTTGTCATACAACTGCCCACCAAGAGGAGCCACTTGCTTTGTAGTGTTGTCACACATGATAAGCACATCGCTTGCTTGTTGGGCAAGAAGCCAAGTGCAAAAGAAAAAAAAAACACTATAGAATCACGCAACGCACTTTGCTTAGTCTGCTTCTTGCCAAAGGGAAAGAAAGAAGAGGGAAAAGGTTTAGTTTTGATTTAACTGTTTATAGCTTGGGGATTACCCCAAAAATTCCTTAGAATGGTGAAAAAGGAAAAAGACGTCTTGGGAACAAAGAGTATAAGGGTTGAATTGGCAGGATCCAATAGTAAATAACTATCAAAACAAAAACTACCTCGAAGTCAAAGGACCTTTAGTACCGTTCTTTATCCCTAAACCAACAACCTTCTTGTCAACAACCTACAATAGAGATTTCCTCCGATTGTGGGGACCCCAAAGATCGCATTTGAGATCCCCTAATTGTTTAAATTTTTTTAAAAAATAATTAGGCCCTAGGCATTTTTGCCCGCGTAGCAAATAAAACGACAACAAATTCAACCCTTCGCAAAAACGACAATAATGGTGTTGGTGGCAGCTGGACAACCAACAAGGTCGTTAGCCATGTGGTCATAGCCGCCTAACCACATAATCAACGTGTTCCGATCAAAAACTATTTCCTTCTAAAAAGAAAAAAAGTATAACAAAACGTACCTATTTTATTTTTATTTTTCTTATCTTACGTGGCATTACTTCGACTAAATGCCCTTTTCTTTTCCCTTTTCCAAAGCGTATTTTTTTCTCTTTTTTTTCTTTTATTTTATTTTTTAATTTTGACCTTATTGGGTGTCTGTAATAATAAATTTAAACCAATAGTTTAGACTTTAACTAGTCTAAAATTTTTAGATGTTCCATTACAAAGTTACAGTATAAAGCTTGTAATGCTATAGTATTTAAATATAAACTAATAGTTTAAATTACTCTCTCAAATTAGCCTTAAAAAAAAAAAAAAGAAACCATACTTTGATGCTTTACCCTCCAAGCCTGTTATTGGAGAAAGATTGGACCAAAACACAAGTGTACTTTCACTGTTTTACCCTCGAAACGTCTTTCCTCACAAACATACCCTCCTTATATGCACATCTCATTTCAGTCCTTCAACCAAACCAAGCAAAGCCATTTTTTCTGCCAAGGAAAAGGGAAAAAAATAAAATAAAATAAAATCTCTGTTCCATTTTCTCTGTAAAATTCTGTTAGAAAAAATCCCACTCCAAAGGATGGGAAATTGAAGCTCCGAATTTGGGGAAAAAAAAAGAAGAAAAAGGAAAAACCTTGATTGGCGATTTCCATGGAGAGGCCTAATCAGGAAGCGATTGAGACCTTCATCAGCATCACTGGCGCGTCCGAAGCCGTCGCCGTTCAAAAGCTCGAGGTTTTTTTTTTTTTTTTTTTTTTGAATATTTACTGGTTTCTTGATTAGAATTTGTAGGGTTTTGATGAGAAAAGGTGCGATTGATATTCGATTGAGTGATGTGGAGAATTGGCAATTGGTTATTGTTTTGTTTGGTACTTAATTAGGGTTTCTACTGCATTGTCATTGGATTTGGAACTTGGAATTTTGTGTGTTGTTGGTTGCTTCGAGATTACAGACTGCGAATTAAGCGTTACATATAGTTATGTGTGTGTATATGTATATATATTTTCTGGTTGTTTTGGGGTACTACTTTTAGGTGTTAGTTAACAGAAGAAAAAGATTGAATCTTGAAAATTTTAAGTTAATCGGAAGGCTATAACTTGGAGAAATTGAATTTTGGGATGGATAGAAAGAACATATTCATGGGGAAGGAGAACAGAGTGAAGAGTTCAATTTAAATTGGTCAATTCATATGCATTCTAAGGTATGCGATTTTACTTGAGGAAGGAGGAAATGGTTTTAGGAGATTGGAATTTTAGCCAACATGGAGATACATTGACATGCGATTGTTGTTGTTGCTGTGGTTGTTTTTTTTAGGTGTAGGCTTCTGTGGATTAAGTGGAAGAATATTTTTCCATCTGGTACCAAAAAAACGAAAGAAATAGATGCAGGTGAAATCACATAATAATTTATGGGCTATGGATAATAAACTGGGTGATTTTCTTCTTTATTTGGCGAGACATAAAGATACATTGGTGAGTGGAATGATGGGGTTGTGACAATGGAGATAATAATCTCTAAATGTTGAATTTATTATTAGCCAGTTCTGTCATTGGAACTGAAACATGTATTGTACTGTTCATCTTCTGTTGTGTTTGGTGAATTTACTGCTCAACAGGAACAAGGAAACCCTTAGGGAATTTGTCCTCTTAATTTGTCTGGACATTCTTACATGCAACTTGTTTTACTCTATTTTAGCCATGCCAAAAGTCTCTATGCTAGCTAAAGTTATCTCCAGTCAAGTGTGTAAGTTTGAGCTTTATAGGACATTAAGACCAGTGCATTGGCTTCTATGTTAACTGATGGTCAAACTAGTTCCTGTTATTTTGTAAACTATGGTTTCTTGTAGAGTGCCATATTCAACTCTTTTGGACCTTAGGCTTTTTGTTGGTCTTTCTCCAACTTTTACTTTATTACCGTCCAAAAGTGACCTAGAATAAAAAGTTTTATTTTGAAGGCACTGAGAAATTTGCTATTTCCTTTGCAATCAGGAGCATGGCGGGGATCTCAATGCATCTGTGAATGCACATTTTAGTGAAGGAGACAGACATGTTTCATCAATGTACGTTATTTTAATACTGCAATTTAACTTGAGGAATATTTACTTTGACTTATGATTTTATTCATCCTTTATTCTTTTTTTCATGATGACGTCAAATGTTCTACTCTTTCATCCAGTGCGCGTGAAGCACCAGTAGCTGTTCAAAATGATTTTATGGATATTGATGATCCTGTTCAAGATGAACCTTGGAGACCTCCTCTTTCACGTCTATATGCTGCTGGAAATCTGAATCCTTTTTCACTTCTTGATCCAAACTTCACCAGAAGCATTGATAGTGGTACTGATTTTACAAGCAGTGAGCCCCTGGTCACTCATCCAAGAGAGGCTCGGGAGATCCCTATAGAAGTGAAGGATGGCAACCAGCCTTCTCGTCAGTCAAGCCATGCTCCTCTTGTTGAGGATGTGACTGATGTGGCTGAAAAGGTGTGCACACAAGGCCCTGATATCCATGGGACTGTAATTGTTGATGATGAAGATGAGGTTCCGGCTGGCCCAGCTGCTCAATCCGGGCAACGTAGTGATGATGTTTCACATGATGGATCTCGTGGCCGGTATAGTGGACCTAGTGCTCCTCGGTTCGATGATGTGTCAGACTATGGTAATGAAATTGAAGAACAAATGATTCGAGCTGCCATTGAAGCTTCTAAACGGGATGTTGAAGAAGGCTTTCCTAACCAGCCATTTGGTGCAGAAAGTGTATGATTTAATGAACTTCACTTTCATGGGGGCTCGTTGGACTTCCACTTTGTTGGCTACTTATAGAAAGTACATGCTTCAATTATTAAGATGTTCCGATCTTGATGCAGGGCATGAATCATCCGGGACTCGGGCAAATGCAACCTCAGATGGAGGATACCGAACTTGCACATGCAGTTTCTTTGTCATTGAAGGTCTGTGCTTTTTTATGATTTGTTGGCTTATATAGCCAAAAAAAAATGATAATAAAATTTCCAACTAATTTATTTAATATAAAAAGTTTTTAAGAAAGTAGAACACCATTTAACTTAATTATACATTGGTAGTATGGTTCAATTAGTTGGGTGCGGCGATACAGTTTTGGTCTTATTTAACGTTAATGAATTCCAGACCGCAGAACAAGAGAAAGCATTGCGAGAGCAGGAAAGGGGCTTGGGTGAATCATCAAGTGGATCTTCTAAGCTAGTAGAGGTGGAGTTGGATAATGTAGCAGCAACAAATGGAAGGTATTTGTCCTGTATAACTATATAAGTTTCAGAAATTTCATATGCCTGCGATGACTTTCCCTTTTCTTCGGTCTGTATGCTTGTGTGTGTGTGTGTTGAGGAAGTGCGCTTGTGTTTTTTTGGTCTTGGAAACAAATTAACTGATGATAGGGTATACTGTATTGAGCTAATATAGGTTGGAGGCTGGAAGGTCCTTCATTCAAGATGAGAATGAAGATTTGGACGAGCAGCCTCTTGTAAGGCATAGATCCAGACGGGTGTCTTCTGGCTCCGTGGAATCTGCCAAAGAGGTTGGGGTTGTTGAGGCTAGTCCACCATCGAGCCCTAGACAGCCTAACAGGGGTACTAGTCCAGTGCGCAATGGAGATGCCTTTCATTCTGAAGATGTATGCATCTTTAATTGACTGGTGTTTCAGTTCACAGTTTGTTCGTTTTGTGTTTGATATTTACTCAACTTCTGACTTTGTTCTTTACCAAACTGAAGTGGGGGGGCATTTCATCAGAGGAGCATGACGAAGCAGTAATGCTCGAGGCTGCAATGTTTGGTGGAATCCCTGAAGGAACTGTGTATCACTTTCCATATGCACCTCATCAATTCATGCAGTCTGAGCGTCCTTATCCCCGGCCAATACCTCGTCCACCTTCCCCTTCTCTGACAGCTCAGCGCTTGATACGTGAACAACAGGTTTAATATCTTGAAATACTTTTGCAATGTCAGCACATTAAAATGATTCCCCTAAATTTTTCTTCTGATTTGATGCTTTCAGGATGATGAATATTTTGCTTCACTGCAAGCTGACAGAGTAAAGGAACAGAGAGCAAGGGAGGAGGCTGAAGCTCGAATTGAAGAGGAAAGAAGAAGGGAGGAAGAATCTCGCAGAAAATTGGAGGAGGAGCAGGTAGTGTCATTGATACGTCTTTCTTACAGCAGTATGGTTTATAAGAAACCAGTTATGTACTCCTCCCACATGAAATCAGCAATCTGTTTAACTTTCTTAAGATGAAAATTATCAGTTCTAAATATCAGCACTGAACTTTAACTATTGAAATGGTTGCTTAGTGTCCTTTTTCATCCTTTAACATGTTGTAAGAGTGAGCCCTTAATGGCTGTATGCTAAATGCCAATAGTACGCTCATAATGGCAAAGTGTGCATTCCTGCTTGTATCAGTTTACAAAACCTCCTTGGAAACTGCTCTTGAACTGTGTTTTGACAGTGACACAAGTACCTAGAAGCTTACATTCTTGTACCAACATTAAAAAGATTTTTTCTTGGTCAATTGTGTTTTCAAGTTGTTTATTCCTGCGTTGTCTATGGTTCTTACTAGCAGGAATTTGAGAGACTATTAGCAGCGAAGGAAGCTACTTTGCCTCAGGAACCAGCCTCAGACAATGAGAATGTTGTAACCCTTCTAGTGCGAATGCCTGATGGCAGCCGCCGAGGCCGTCGATTTCTCAAGTCTGACAAGCTGCAGGTAGTTTTTTGTTGATAAGAAATAGCTGGTTTTAACCTCTTTTTTTCTTTCACATCCTCTTTTTGCTAATACTTTGACCTATCGGTACATGGCTTGCAGTGCCTTTTTGACTTCATAGACATCGGTAGAGGGGTCAAACCTGGCTCTTATAGATTGGTGAGTAAAACCAATGCTTCGTTCTTTACATACTGAAATTTGATTAAATAGTATATTGCTTATTCTGTTTGAGTATTCTGTGTATTGTACAACTAAATTAATTGTTTGAGAAAATGTTTGTGCACTATAATCTGTCGGCTTACTGTGTATTCAACTTGCTTGAACAGGTAAGGCCGTATCCTAGGCGCGCATTTGAAGATGGGGAGAGTGCTTTGACGCTGAATGAGCTTGGCCTAAGCAGCAAACAAGAAGCCTTATATTTGGAGTTGATTTAAGAGATGACTCAATAATCGCAGAGATAGTCCACAATACTCATGTTAAAATCATTTTCGATTTAATCAAGATAATAGTCTCACATGAATAGTGGCTGTCAATTGCCATTTGGCTTTGCACCTTTTTGGTTGGAAACTGAAATACATGGCGTTTTGAGTAGATGGGCAGGATCAAATCGGAAGGGCAGAACAATGCTTGTCATTTTGGGTTTATGTACATATTTTATGGTGTTAAAAAGACGAGATACGTCATCAATTTGACAAAGGCCATTTCCTGAAACCTTCTTATCGATGGTGTTCTCTAATCTCTGGTCTGGAGCTTTTAACATGACTTTATAATTTATGCTTCTGAGCTGTTTAGAGTGTTCTAAATGTTTCAAATGGTTCGAATAAAAAAAGTTTTCGCTCAAATCAATTTTACATTTAAATTGCTATAGTAATTTTAGCTTCAAACTTTGGTTGTAACTATGTTCTTAATCTGGTTTTTTATTATATATATATATATATATTTTTTTTTTTTTCTAACGAGCAATAAAGTAAAAGAAGAAAAAAAAGAAGTATAGCAATTTCTTCATGGCAGTATCCTGATTGTTGCTTTTGGCTATTATTATTGTCGTTGTCGCAGCTTTAGCAGCAGCAACTTGGTTGTGCTTTCCATTACAGTTGGGGTTGAATCCAACTCAAATGATTTCATTCTTTTCGCCTTTTTGTTGAGGAGATTCAAGCGTATATCATGTGTAGTAGAATCTAGAATGTATAGAGTTCCCTACTAATTACCGTTACCACGAAACAACCTTTTTCTGTTTTACACTCACCTTTTACCTTTTTTTTTTCATTTTTTTTATTTCTTCCCATTGCTTTTCGGCAGGATTTCGATTTTGAATTGGCTAGTTGCAGCAATCTAGTGAAAACAATGTGTCCTTCCCATTCTTTTTTGAAAAAAAGAAAAAAAAATTCTTTTTCATCCCCTAAAAGCCAGTAGATTCAAGTCTAGTGTTTAATATACTTTTTAGATGAGAATCTTTTTTTTGTAAGTAGCGAGGTTTGATTTGAATGGGATTAAATAAGTGTGCTTTTTTTGGGATAATTGTATTTCCATGCAATATAATTTACACGTAAGCTTCTATGCAAATTAAGAATTAAAAAAAAAAAAAAGAGGAGATCTCTAATGAGAGGTAATCTCACATGCTCAAAATAAGTTTTACATTTAATAAACAATATCGCTGGTGCTTAGTATTATTTTGACACGATAAAAGCATAGGATTTGTGTTAAGTCCATTATATGGTCCTACAAATCTAACATGTTAAAAAAGGTTAACTTAAAATAAATTTCCACGTGTTACACACAGAGAGTGGCTTTTATATGTTACACTGGTTTTTTTTTTTTTTTCACCAGTGTTGGCTAACAGCTTAAATGATGCCATGCATGACTCTCAACTATACACAACCGGCCCCCACCAAACAAAAATACAAACCAAACAAAACTACAAAACATCATTATTTTTGTTTTGTTTTGTTTTCTTAATTTTTATTTTATTTAAAGCTACAAAGGCTGCTTTCTTGAATTTCCCAAGTCCCATAAATAATCGATTAATCTCAGGACCCACGAAAAGAAGTCAAGGAAAGTTTAATCACGCACGCACTAAACAAATAATAATAAATAATAAATGAAGTAATAATAAATAATAAAAGACAAAAAAAAAAAAAAGAATACAAATAAATGAAGTAACGCAACGGTCAAGTGTAAAACGAAAACCATGGTAGGTTTGGACAGACGGCAGGAAACAGCCACGTGTGGGCTGCGTGAATACCAACATATACTAAGTACTGGTACATGCTATATATAAATATATAGAGAGAGAGAATCCACAGAGAGAAAATAGAGAATAATATCCAATGACACCTTCCGTACACCAACTCCTTACTCCAACGGTTAAATTTTACCGACAACCTCCAACGGTCACATAGGACACCGTTTCCCACCGTCTGATCAGGATCTGGCGGCCTCTCCTCGACCCCTTCTTGAACATCCTTTTCACTCTCTGCCATCATCATTTCTCTCCCATTTCTGTCTCTCTCTTGTAAATCAAATCACTTGTCACTGTATGCGAACGAAAGGAACCCACAAAAAAAAAGAAAAAGAAAAAGCATTGGAGACTAGCCATGTAATGTACGTTTGAGGGTAGTACTCAGTATTAGGAATAGTAGTAGTAGTAGTAGTAGTAGTAGAAGAAGAAGAAAGAAAGAAAGAAAGAAAGAAAGAACAGAGTTTTTTAGAGAGACTGGGGGAGGGATAGAGAGAGAGAAGAAAAGTAGGAGATACGTCTTTTTTTATGGTTTATGGTTTGTTTTTGGAGGTGGGCTTCATCTTGGTCCTCTTGATTCTTGTTGTTATTGTTGTAGTTGTGATTGGGTTTTTTTCAGAATTCTTCATGGATTTCTCCCGGGCAAGTATTGCTGATGAGCTTTCTTCTCGGTTTTTGTGCCTCGGGTTTGAGCGTTTGCGTTTCATCATCATCATCTTCTTCTTCTACACTTGCCTTCCTTTCTTTGTGAAGAAAAATCGCACCCTCCTTTTCCAATGAGTTTGCTTTGAAGGTTTCGGAATCCGATGATCCTTTTCTTATTATTATAGCTTGTATTTATTATTATTATTATTATTATTATCATTCATTCATTTATAGGCTTGGAAAATTCTTTCGTTCTTTTATAGGGGGCTTGGGGAATTTGATCATTCTTTTATAGGAACACACTCAAAATACACTCTGATTTGTTTTTGGTGTTCTTCTTGTTCTTCATCTGATTCCTATTGTTTTTTTTTTTTCTCGTTTGGTTTCATTTTTTGAAAAAAAAAAAAATCACACACACTTTCACTTGCAGTGTTCTGGGGTATTTCTGATCTGTTCACAATATTTCTTGTTGTTCTTCTTGATTCAAAGGGGTTGCGTGAAACTATAGACTTTATTATAAAAAAAGAAAAAGAAACACTTCGCATTTTGAATTGTACTAGTGAACAAATTGAGTATAATAGAAAAGAAAGAAAAAAATAGTGGTAAAGTAAAAAAAAAAAAAAGGAAAAAAATTGGAAGGCCATTAGAGAAGAATGTTGGCAGGGTGTTCTTCTAGTTCGACGTTGCTATCGCCGAGGCACAGATTGAGGAGTGAAGCACCAGCAGCACAGTTCCACCAGGCTTGCCATTTCCCAATGAGCACACAGAGATTGGACCTGCCGTGCAGTTTCTCCCGAAAGGAGGCATCGCGGCCGCCACAGCCCATTAGGCCGCCCATCCTTTCCGTGGAGAAACCAATCGAATTCGAGTCAAAGAATAAAAACAAGAAGACTGCCGCTTGTTCGCTGAAGCAGAGCATCAGGCTGCCGCCTCTTGCCACAACGACTGGCAAGCAGCCTCAGAAGGACGAGATGTGGGACACGACGACGAAGAAGAAGAGTTTGAAGAGGCAGGGGTCAGTGGATGAGTCATTTTTAAGCAGCAGAGCCAAGAGGATAAGGGGTCTTCAACAAGATGATGATCATGAAGATGAGGAAAGTTTGAGTAGTTTAGGTCAATTTAGTGCTTCTGGAAACTTTTGGCTCAACCCTCAAGTCCCTTTATCTTTGACAACGTCATGTTCAGGTGCTGAAGGAGAAGAAGAAGACCGGGTTTGTTATGTCCCTGGTGAGGTTATTTCCCCACATTTGCCACCATTGTCCAACAATCCTTGGATGATAAACTCGGTGGTGACCGAGATAACCGAGCTCAAGGACGGTGAGGGGAGCCACGGGCATGAGCAAGGGAGGGAGGCTTCGGGGGCCTTGTCGAGCGCTTCCTCCGAGAGCCAGAGCTTGGCCCTTGGGCTAAGTGAGGTTGTTCCTGAGTATGAAGTGGGCAATGGGTCTAGTAGAAATCCTTACGATGGAGGTTCTGGAGCGGTGGAGGCAGAGGAAGAGGACATTAGGATTCGAGGTGATACAGAGGGGTTTGAGCTGATCAGTTTTCTTAATGCTTGTGTGGAGGCTATTGGGTCAAAGAGCTTTCATGGGATTAGCCATTACATCTCCAAATTAGGTGATCTTGCTTCTCCCAAAGGAAATAGTCCTTTGAGCCGTCTAATGGCTTACTACACCGAGGCTTTGGCCCTTCGAGTGGCAAGGCTTTGGCCACAGGTTTTTCACATCACGCCTCCAAGGGAGTTTGAGAGGCTCGATGAGGACTCTGGCTCAGCATTGAGGTTCCTGAATCTGGTCACTCCAATTCCCAAGTTCATTCACTTTACTTCTAATGAGTTGTTGCTGCGAGCTTTCGAAGGGAAGGACCGGGTTCACATCATCGATTTCGACATCAGGCAAGGCTTGCAGTGGCCTAGTTTGTTCCAAAGCTTGGCTTCTAGGACTAATCCTCCTAGCCATGTTAGGATCACTGGTATTGGAGAATCTAAGCAGGAGCTTAACGAGACAGGAGATAGGTTGGCCAGGTTTGCAGAGGCACTAAACCTGCCGTTTGAGTTTCACCCGGTTGTGGACAGGCTTGAAGATGTTAGGCTTTGGATGCTTCACGTTAAGGAGCAGGAGAGTGTGGCTGTGAATTGTGTTTTTCAGCTTCACAAGACCCTTTACGACCCTAATGGACGAGTTTTCCGCGACTTCTTGCGGCTAATTCGGAGCACAAACCCAGTGGTCGTGGTTATGGCAGAGCAAGAGGCAGAGCACAATGACCCCAGGTTGGAAGTAAGAGTGTGCAATTCTCTAAAATACTACTCGGCAATATTCGACTCTATTGATGCTAGCCAGCTTCCGTTGGATAGCGGGGTGAGGATCAAGGTGGAGGAGATGTTTGCGAGAGAGATAAGGAACATCGTGGCATGCGAGCGCGGGGACAGAGTCGAGAGACACGAGAGGTTCGAGAAGTGGGGGAGGATGATGGAGGAAGGAGGGTTCCAAAGTGCAGGGATCGGGGAGAGGGAGGTGATGCAGAGCAGGCTACTTTTAAAGATGTACTCTTTTGAGGACTACTACAATGTGAAGGAGCAGAAAGGTCAAGATGATGGGGCTGCAAATGCAATCACACTTGGGTGGCAAGATCAGCCTCTCTTCACAGTCTCAGCATGGACACCAGCTGATTTTGCAGCAGGAGTAAGCTCATCATCGTTTTCGCAGCCGAGTTGATACGTAATAGCGGGTTTTCTTCAACTTCTTCTTTTCTTCACAAAAATACATACACCATCTTCCATTACTGTTGCATACAGGGAAAGAAAAAAAGGAACAAAAACAAAGGGGATACAGAATTCTTTGTAGGTAGGGGGAGAAATCTGTTTAAGTCATTCTTTCATTCTTTTTCTTGCAGATAAAAAAAAAGTGTCAAACCATTTATTTTGTATGAATACAGCACTAGGTCACATACTGATTTCAATTCTTTGATCATGTTCTTACTGGATTCAGGACTAGTACTAGCATTTGGAGTCAAGAAGTTGTGTTCATTGTTATTATTATTCTTTGATTCTTTCATATGTATGCTTAAATCATGTAGTTGAAATTATTTGTCATATTATGAAATGGGTGTTATGAATTTGAGTCATTAATCTTGATTTCTCTCAATTCATTGTGTAATTTCTTGTTCTGGTCCAATTAGTTGCATACAGAGCCCTGCATTCTCTTGCAGTCCAATAAAATAAACAAAAATGAAATAAACAAATATAGAATTACAATTAAATTGAAATCCGAGTGGACAAAACTCATTGCCACAATAAATCGAGAACTAAGTGAAAATACAGTTAATGCAAAGATCAATATTATAAAATAAATGAAAGGAAGAAAGAATCCTACCCAAAAATTAAGCCAGTATGAATTACCTCTCAACTACTATAGACTAGAATAGTTTACCACAGTGCTTATCCTTTATGCGTAGAATAGTTTCTGAAACTGAACCACGAAAAATAATGTGATGATCCGTACTCGTGGATGCTATTTTAATCTTTTATAATGAGCACGCAAAAAGCTTACATATAATTTTTGTTATGAAAGTGGATAAGCAATAATAAAGCTAAAAATAAACTCCAAAATGGATTACTAGGCGCCTACAACATGTCATGAAATAATTTCCTCCATGATGAAGTTTTCATAATGTGTATTTATATCAAGCAAAGCTCATTATGCATAATCCAGAAACTAAGAATACCAAAAAACCTTCTAAAATAAAAACCAATGCAAAAGTTCAATGACGATGGTGCACATGTTTGCATCAATAATCGTCTTTGTTTTGTTTTTGCATCATGATCGCTCCCTTCTGTTAGTGCTAAGCTAATTTTAGTATTCTGTTAAAAAAAAAGAGAGAGGGGAAAAAAAATCAAAGACTACCCTATGAAAGTACTAGATTCAAGGAGTTACACTTGTGCATTATAGCTCATGAAAAATTAATACGTCGTCAACTCTACAATTTCCACAAGAGATTAGCCTTCTCTTCCCAACCCTTTCTCTCCTCTTCTTACTACTCATTTTCTTTGTCACCAAACACTTGAAAACTTCATTTTTCAAGTCCCCACCACTCCCACCAGGCCCATTTCCATGGCCTATCTTGGGCAACATTCCACAACTAGCTGGGAGTGATGATCCTCCATATGTGACCTTCTCGCGCTTGGCGAAAACCTACGGCTCTGATCTCATATCACTCAAGCTTGGAACTCAAATCCTCATCGTTGGGACATCCTGAGGGGCTGCAAGGGAGATCTTGAAGACCCACGATCGAATTTTGTCCGCAAGACATGATCCTCGTGTTACCAGCCAAAGATCCTGAGCTTACTTAACAAATTCTCGGTCGGATGGACATTCAAGTGCAATGATCGTTGGAAGTACTTGCGTACGATTTGTAGAACCGAGGCTCTTTTCAACCAAAGCATTGCAATCTAAAGCATGTCTAAGGGAAGCAAAAGTGATGGAAATGTCGGGATTTATAGGCAAAATATTGCAAAGGAACAAGAAGGAGGTGAGAATTAAGACGTAGTTTTTCCTACTATATTCATTATAATAAGTAATGCTCTGCTGCCAAGAGATGTTGTGAAAATAGAAGAGATTGTGTGTAGCTTTTCTGATTTGGCTTCTGTTCCGAATATATCGGACTTGTACCATATGTTAGGTCCATTGGATCCACAAAGTCTAAGAAAGAGTGTCATGGAAATGAATACGAGGGTGTGTAAGCTATTGGATTTTGAGGGAATCGTCAAAGAAAGAAAAAAAAGAACAGGTACCGATGCCACAAGTCAAAGAGATTTTCTTGATGTTATGATCAAAGATGGTCTTTTCCAGGATCAAATCACTGTTCTTGTGGTATGATCATCTGACCTTTTTTTATTTTTTATTTTTATTTTTCTTTCACTTTCACGTTTATGTATTAACTTGCAATTAGTCTTCATCATATCCTGGACTACAAAGTCATTTAGGTCCCTATTTAGTACTGTTTTTATACTTTTTTTTTTTTTTTTTGGGAGAATGATGTGGATGTCAGATTTTATTTACTATATAAATAAAAATATTTATATTATAAATAAAGTTTAAATATATTATTTACATTGTAAATTTATTTATCGCATAAATAACAACTATTTACAAATAGATAAATAAATTATTTATATTATAAATTTAATATTTATTATAATTAGTTTTAAAATAGTTACCTTTTCTGCCATTTTTTTTTTTTTAAGTGCTCAGCTTAGGTCTAGGCCTGTCAATCGGCCTCACTAGATGACCAAGCCAGTCAACCAAACCCAGACGGCAACCACGACTCTTAGGCCCAACCTCATTGCCTGTCCTTGCTTGTCACCGCATGATGTCTTTTGTTTTTAACAAATACATAGCAAAACTATTTCTACCAAACATATTTTTTCCAAAATAAAAAAACAAAAAGAAGGAAAATGTTATTTGATTTTTTTGTAAAAAAATTTTTAAAACAATTGCCAAACAGGACCGTCATTTGTTAAAACATTTCCCTTATTTCTCAAAACAAGGTTCTAAATTTTGCTGCTTTAAACTTTTAGAAGATATAAAACTAACAAGTGTTATTCCCCGTGATAGAACAGTGAAAACTGATTATATATATGGTAATGTTATCTATAGGAATTGTTATTTGCTGCGACAGACAATAGCACACTAACCATAGAATGGACCAGTGCAGAACTAGTAAAGAATGCGAAACTTGGTGGACCCTTTCACTTCTTGATGGTCTTCAGGATTGCCAATACGCCGAAAGCCGAAAAGGATGGAAACGTGAGATGCACCATCCGACTCTTTTTTTTTTCCCAAGCCAAAAAAAAAAAAAAAACCCATTTACTAACAAAATACAATCAAAATAAAAGTAATGAAATGAATTGATCTATAGACAGTCAAAGTTAAGTAATGAAGTAAATTGATCTATAGACAGTCAAAATAAAGTAATATTCTTACATGCGCCATGTTGTGATGCTGTCTGCATAAACACCACCTGCAACTGAATTGGTAAAGATGGTGATCAACACATTCTCTTTGAGATTGAAAGGCCCCAAGTTTATCAACAAGGACCAGCTAATTGT